>JAAAWM010008818.1:0-17104 GCA_036873465.1 Thinopyrum obtusiflorum
TTTGTTCGAGAGACACCGAGGAAGACTACTATATATCGATGGTGCATGTAGGCGAAAATTAAATGAAGGGATGGTCTTATTGGTTTCGGGGATATAGGGGAAGAGTGAGAGAGGGGGGGTAGCTAGAAGGAGATTATTAAGTGTGAGTGTGTGTTTTACCCATCCAAGCGGAAGTTATGTGCACACAAGAAGAGAACGATTCGACGTGGCGTTAGGGTTGAGGGTAATTAACTATGTATGTGATACGTCCATTTTGGATCATGCTTTTATATCGATATTTATTGCATTATGGGCTGTTATTACACATTATGTCACAATACTTATGCCTTTTCTCTCTTATTTTACAAGGTTTACATGAAGAGGGAGAATGCCGGCAGCTGGGATTCTGGGCTGGAAAAGGAGCAAATATTAGAGACCTATTCTGCACAACTCCAAAAGTCCTGAAATTCCACGAAAGTCAGTTTTGGAATATATTAAAAATATTGGGCGAAGAAAGCACCAGAGGGGGGCCACACCCTGTCCACAAGGGCGGAGGGCGCGCCCTACCCCCTGGGCGCGCCCCCTACCTCGTGGGCCACCTAGAAGCCCCCCGATGCCCATCTTCTGGTATAAGGTGTCTTTCGCCCTGGAAAAAATTATAAGGAAGCTTTCGGGATGAAGCGCCGCCGTCTCGAGGCGGAACCTGGGCAGAACCAATCTAGGGCTCCGGCGGAGCTGTTCTGCCGGGGAAACATCCCTCCGGGAGGGGGAAATTGTCACCATCGATCCTCTCATCGGGAGGGGGTCAATCTCCATCAACATCTTCACCAGCACCATCTCCTCTCAAACCCTAGTTCATCTCTTGTATCTGATCTTTGTCTCAAAACCTCAGATTGGTACCTATGGGTTGCCAGAAGTGTTGATTACTCCTTGTAGTTGATGCTAGTTGGTTTATTCGGTGGAAGGTCATATGTTCAGATCCTTTATGCATATTAATACCCCTCTGATTATGAACATGAATAAGATTTTTGAGTAGTTATGTTTGTTCCTGAGGACATGGGAGACATGTGAATTTGGTATTCGTTCGATATTTTGATGAGATGCATGTTGTCTTTCCTCTAGTGGTGTTATGTGAATGTCGACTACATGACACTTCACCATTGTTTGGGCCTAGGGGAAGGCATTGGGAAGTAATAAGTAGATGATGGGTTGCTAGTTTATGCGTTGCTTCGTAAGGGGCTGATTTGGATCCATATGTTTCATGCTATGGTTAGGTTTACCTTAATTCTTCTTTCGTAGTTGCGGATGCTTGCGAGAGGGGTTAATCATAAGTGGGATGCTTGTCCAAGGAAGGGCAGTTCCCAAGCACCGGTCCACCCACATATCAAATTATCAAAGTAACGAACGTGAATCATATGAGCATGATGAAAACTAGCTTGACGATAATTCCCATGTGTCCTCGGGAGAGCTTTCCTTTATATAAGAGTTTGTCCAGGCTTGTCCTTTGCTACAAAAAGGATTGGGCCACCTTGCTGCACCTTGTTTACTTTTGTTGCTTGTTACCCGTTATGAATTACCTTATCACAAAACTATCTGTTACCGATAATTTTAGTGCTTGCAGAGAATACCTTACTGAAAACCGCTTGTCATTTCCTTCTGCTCCTCGTTGGGTTCGACACTCTTACTTATCAAAAGGACTACGATAGATCCCCTATACTTGTGGGTCATCAAGACTCTTTTTTGGCGCCGTTGCCGGGGAGTGAAGCGCCTTTGGTAGGTGGAATTTGGTAAGGAAAAATTTATATAGTGCGCTGAAATTCACTGTCACTTGTTACTATGGAAAATAATCCTTTGAGGGGCTTGTTCGGGGTATCTTCACCCCGACCAGTAGAGCAAAGAGTTGCTCCTCAACCTACTGAACCTACTGAAAATGTTTACTTTGAAATTCCTTCGGGTATGATAGATAAACTGCTAGCTAATCCTTTTACAGGAGATGGAACATTACATCCCTATATGCACCTAATCTATGTGGATGAAGTTTGTGGATTATTTAAGCTTGCAGGTATGCCCGAGGATGCTATCAAGAAGAAGGTCTTCCCTTTATCTTTGAAGGGAAAGGCATTGACATGGTTTAGGCTATGTGATGATATTGGATCATGGAACTACAACCGATTGAAATTGGAATTTCATGAGAAGTTTTATCCTATGCATCTGGTTCAGCGTGATCGTAATTATATATATAATTTTTGGCCTCGCGAAGGAGAAAGTATCGCTCAAGCTTGGGGGAGGCTTAAGTCAATGTTGTATTCATGCCCCAATCATGAGCTCTCAAGAGAAATTATTATTCAAAATTTTTCCCCCCCCCCCCCCCCCCCCCCCCCCCCCCCCCCCCCCCCCCCCCCCCCCCCCCCCCCCCCCCCCCCCCCCCCCCCCCCCCCCCCCCCCCCCCCCCCCCCCCCCCCCCCCCCCCCCCCCCCCCCCCCCCCCCCCCCCCCCCCCCCCCCCCCCCCCCCCCCCCCCCCCCCCCCCCCCCCCCCCCCCCCCCCCCCCCCCCCCCCCCCCCCCCCCCCCCCCCCCCCCCCCCCCCCCCCCCCCCCCCCCCCCCCCCCCCCCCCCCCCCCCCCCCCCCCCCCCCCCCCCCCCCCCCCCCCCCCCCCCCCCCCCCCCCCCCCCCCCCCCCCCCCCCCCCCCCCCCCCCCCCCCCCCCCCCCCCCCCCCCCCCCCCCCCCCCCCCCCCCCCCCCCCCCCCCCCCCCCCCCCCCCCCCCCCCCCCCCCCCCCCCCCCCCCCCCCCCCCCCCCCCCCCCCCCCCCCCCCCCCCCCCCCCCCCCCCCCCCCCCCCCCCCCCCCCCCCCCCCCCCCCCCCCCCCCCCCCCCCCCCCCCCCCCCCCCCCCCCCCCCCCCCCCCCCCCCCCCCCCCCCCCCCCCCCCCCCCCCCCCCCCCCCCCCCCCCCCCCCCCCCCCCCCCCCCCCCCCCCCCCCCCCCCCCCCCCCCCCCCCCCCCCCCCCCCCCCCCCCCCCCCCCCCCCCCCCCCCCCCCCCCCCCCCCCCCCCCCCCCCCCCCCCCCCCCCCCCCCCCCCCCCCCCCCCCCCCCCCCCCCCCCCCCCCCCCCCCCCCCCCCCCCCCCCCCCCCCCCCCCCCCCCCCCCCCCCCCCCCCCCCCCCCCCCCCCCCCCCCCCCCCCCCCCCCCCCCCCCCCCCCCCCCCCCCCCCCCCCCCCCCCCCCCCCCCCCCCCCCCCCCCCCCCCCCCCCCCCCCCCCCCCCCCCCCCCCCCCCCCCCCCCCCCCCCCCCCCCCCCCCCCCCCCCCCCCCCCCCCCCCCCCCCCCCCCCCCCCCCCCCCCCCCCCCCCCCCCCCCCCCCCCCCCCCCCCCCCCCCCCCCCCCCCCCCCCCCCCCCCCCCCCCCCCCCCCCCCCCCCCCCCCCCCCCCCCCCCCCCCCCCCCCCCCCCCCCCCCCCCCCCCCCCCCCCCCCCCCCCCCCCCCCCCCCCCCCCCCCCCCCCCCCCCCCCCCCCCCCCCCCCCCCCCCCCCCCCCCCCCCCCCCCCCCCCCCCCCCCCCCCCCCCCCCCCCCCCCCCCCCCCCCCCCCCCCCCCCCCCCCCCCCCCCCCCCCCCCCCCCCCCCCCCCCCCCCCCCCCCCCCCCCCCCCCCCCCCCCCCCCCCCCCCCCCCCCCCCCCCCCCCCCCCCCCCCCCCCCCCCCCCCCCCCCCCCCCCCCCCCCCCCCCCCCCCCCCCCCCCCCCCCCCCCCCCCCCCCCCCCCCCCCCCCCCCCCCCCCCCCCCCCCCCCCCCCCCCCCCCCCCCCCCCCCCCCCCCCCCCCCCCCCCCCCCCCCCCCCCCCCCCCCCCCCCCCCCCCCCCCCCCCCCCCCCCCCCCCCCCCCCCCCCCCCCCCCCCCCCCCCCCCCCCCCCCCCCCCCCCCCCCCCCCCCCCCCCCCCCCCCCCCCCCCCCCCCCCCCCCCCCCCCCCCCCCCCCCCCCCCCCCCCCCCCCCCCCCCCCCCCCCCCCCCCCCCCCCCCCCCCCCCCCCCCCCCCCCCCCCCCCCCCCCCCCCCCCCCCCCCCCCCCCCCCCCCCCCCCCCCCCCCCCCCCCCCCCCCCCCCCCCCCCCCCCCCCCCCCCCCCCCCCCCCCCCCCCCCCCCCCCCCCCCCCCCCCCCCCCCCCCCCCCCCCCCCCCCCCCCCCCCCCCCCCCCCCCCCCCCCCCCCCCCCCCCCCCCCCCCCCCCCCCCCCCCCCCCCCCCCCCCCCCCCCCCCCCCCCCCCCCCCCCCCCCCCCCCCCCCCCCCCCCCCCCCCCCCCCCCCCCCCCCCCCCCCCCCCCCCCCCCCCCCCCCCCCCCCCCCCCCCCCCCCCCCCCCCCCCCCCCCCCCCCCCCCCCCCCCCCCCCCCCCCCCCCCCCCCCCCCCCCCCCCCCCCCCCCCCCCCCCCCCCCCCCCCCCCCCCCCCCCCCCCCCCCCCCCCCCCCCCCCCCCCCCCCCCCCCCCCCCCCCCCCCCCCCCCCCCCCCCCCCCCCCCCCCCCCCCCCCCCCCCCCCCCCCCCCCCCCCCCCCCCCCCCCCCCCCCCCCCCCCCCCCCCCCCCCCCCCCCCCCCCCCCCCCCCCCCCCCCCCCCCCCCCCCCCCCCCCCCCCCCCCCCCCCCCCCCCCCCCCCCCCCCCCCCCCCCCCCCCCCCCCCCCCCCCCCCCCCCCCCCCCCCCCCCCCCCCCCCCCCCCCCCCCCCCCCCCCCCCCCCCCCCCCCCCCCCCCCCCCCCCCCCCCCCCCCCCCCCCCCCCCCCCCCCCCCCCCCCCCCCCCCCCCCCCCCCCCCCCCCCCCCCCCCCCCCCCCCCCCCCCCCCCCCCCCCCCCCCCCCCCCCCCCCCCCCCCCCCCCCCCCCCCCCCCCCCCCCCCCCCCCCCCCCCCCCCCCCCCCCCCCCCCCCCCCCCCCCCCCCCCCCCCCCCCCCCCCCCCCCCCCCCCCCCCCCCCCCCCCCCCCCCCCCCCCCCCCCCCCCCCCCCCCCCCCCCCCCCCCCCCCCCCCCCCCCCCCCCCCCCCCCTATGGATATTGTCATATGATTTCTTATGCTCAAGTAATAATCTATTCACAATGCAAAGTATGAATCAGAAACTCTATTGAGAACTAACAAACTATAATCTCAGTCATTAAGGCAATCGCAATTTATCATAACATCAGAAAGAGTCTATGTCAGAGCTTTTTAGCAAGTCCACATACTCAACTATCATTTAACCTTTCACAATTGCTAACACTCACGCAATACTTGTGGTTACGGAGTTTTAATCGGACATAGAGAAAGATAGGGGCTTATAGTTTCGCCTCCCAACCTTTTACCTCAAGGGTAATGTCAACAATAATAACTCATGCTAACTTACATCCAATTAGATATATATACATCAGGATCTTTCCAACACACTGTGCTTACCAAAGGATAAAAAGTAAAAAGGAAAGGTGAAGATCACCATGACTCTTGCATAAGGTAGAAGGTAAAAGTAAAAGATAGGCCCTTCGCAGAGGGAAGTAGAGGTTGCCATGCGCTTTCAGAGTTGGATGCACAAAATCTTAATGCGAAAGAACGTCACTTTATATTGCCACTTGTGATATAGACCTTTATTATGCAGTCTGTCACTTTTATTTCTTCCACATCACAAGATCGTATAAAGCTTATTTCCTCCACACCCCCCCCCCCCCCCCCCCCCCCCCCCCCCCCCCCCCCCCCCCCCCCCCCCCCCCCCCCCCCCCCCCCCCCCCCCCCCCCCCCCCCCCCCCCCCCCCCCCCCCCCCCCCCCCCCCCCCCCCCCCCCCCCCCCCCCCCCCCCCCCCCCCCCCCCCCCCCCCCCCCCCCCCCCCCCCCCCCCCCCCCCCCCCCCCCCCCCCCCCCCCCCCCCCCCCCCCCCCCCCCCCCCCCCCCCCCCCCCCCCCCCCCCCCCCCCCCCCCCCCCCCCCCCCCCCCCCCCCCCCCCCCCCCCCCCCCCCCCCCCCCCCCCCCCCCCCCCCCCCCCCCCCCCCCCCCCCCCCCCCCCCCCCCCCCCCCCCCCCCCCCCCCCCCCCCCCCCCCCCCCCCCCCCCCCCCCCCCCCCCCCCCCCTCATTACTCTCCATAAGATCAATATGATCTCTTTATTTCTTTTTATTCTTTTTATTTTCTTTCATTCCCTCAAGATCATAGCAAGATAATCAAGCCCTTAACTCAACACTAATCTTTATTATATATAGCTCACGGACTCGATTACATAGAGGGATCATAAAGCAAAGCTCAAAACTAGATCATACTAAACTTCATTCTACTAGATCAAAATATTACTAAAAGGATCAAACTAAGAAAAACGGTAAAGATAGGAGTGTGATGGCGATACGATACCGGGGCACCTCCCCCAAGCTTGGCAATTGCCAAGGGGAGTGCCCATACCCATGTGTTTATGTCTCTTTCCTCGGAGGTGGTGATGATGGAGTTGTTGATGATGTGGGCTTGTCATCCATCTTCCAAGGCATAGGCTCACCATCACAGAAGGATGATCGAGTCTCTGGGATCCTCAAATCTGCAGCCAAACTCATCCTCTTGAATCTATATTCATACTCACAGTTTTGGTTTTGCAGGTCATAGATCTGGGCTTGGAGGTGCTCGATTTTCTCGTGAAGCTTGAAGATGGCCTCGCCAATGTTCTTGGCGTCCAGCTTGTGGTTGTTGGTGAACTCCGTGATCATTATGTGCTTGAAAACTTGCTCAATCCATAGGTAGATATGGTGGACTCTCATGGCAAAAACTGGGTTTAAGGGGGGGGGGGGGGGGGGGGGGGGGGGGGGGGGGGGGGGGGGGGGGGGGGGGGGGGGGGGGGGGGGGGGGGGGGGGGGGGGGGGGGGGGGGGGGGGGGGGGGGGGGGGGGGGGGGGGGGGGGGGGGGGGGGGGGGGGGGGGGGGGGGGGGGGGGGGGGGGGGGGGGGGGGGGGGGGGGGGGGGGGGGGGGGGGGGGGGGGGGGGGGGGGGGGGGGGGGGGGGGGGGGGGGGGGGGGGGGGGGGGGGGGGGGGGGGGGGGGGGGGGGGGGGGGGGGGGGGGATTGCCTCGAGCCTTGTCTCCACGCTTCCGGTCCTCCTTGGTCCCTCAACATCGCGGATCTGCAGCAACCCCTCATGCATCTCAATGGTTTGAGGATGTTGCAGCACTTCCGCGAGGTAGGGGTTGATGACCTTCTCGAAGAACTTGTCCTTGGGGGCACTTGGAGACGTCATGGTGATCTAGATCTGTCGGAAAAATAGCTCGAAACAAAAACAGAGGATATTTGCGTGGTACGGTGGTCAAAACCTTCGAGAGATTATATAATGAATTTTTACCGACCAAAAGAAGTATCCTGCAAGAAAACGGAGTCCGGAGAGTACACGAGGTGCCCACGAGGCAGGGGGGCGCGCCCAGGGGGGTAGGGCGCGCCCTCCACCCTCGTGGAAGCCTCGTGTCCTTCCCGGACTGCTTCTTATTTTCCTATTTTCTTAAATATTCCAAAACGGAGAAAAATTACCATTAGAACTGTTTTGGAGTCGGTTTACTTACTGTATCACATACCTATTCCTTTTCGGAGTCTGAAATGTTCTGGAAGGTGTCCCTTATGTATTCCTCCGGGGTTACAGTTTCAATAACATTAGTTTCAACATTTATGGGATTACCTGAGATATAATGTTTGATTCTTTGACCGTTCACCACCTTCGGATTTGTGCCTTCGAAGTTGTTGATTTTTATGGCACCGGAGCGATAAACCTCCTCGATAACGTAAGGACCTTCCCATTTAGAGAGAAGCTTTCCTGCAAAAAATCTTAAACGAGAGTTGAATAGCAACACATAATCACCTACATTAAACTCACGCTTTTGTATCCTTTTGTCATGCCATCTTTTAACTTTTTCTTTAAACAGTTTGGCATTCTCGTAGGCTTGGGTTCTCCATTCATCAAGTGAGCTAATGTTAAATAGCCTCTTCTCACCGGCAAGTTTAAAATCATAGTTGAGCTCTTTAATGGCCCAATATGCCTTATGTTCTAGTTCGAGAGGTAAGTGACATGCTTTTCCATAAACCATTTTATACGGAGACATACCCATAGGATTTTTATATGCAGTTATGTAAGCCCATAATACATCATCAAGTTTCTTGGACCAATTCTTCCTAGATCTATTAACAGTCTTTTCCAAGATTAATTTGAGCTCTCTATTACTAAGTTCTACTTGACCACTAGATTGTGGGTGGTATGGAGATGCAATTCTATGATTAACATCATACTTAGCAAGCATTTTATGAAAAGCACCATGAATAAAATGTGAACCACCATCAGTCATTAAGTATCTAGGGACTCCAAACCTCGGAAAAATAACTTCTTTAAGCATCTTAATAGAGGTGTTATGATCAGCGCTACTAGTTGGAATAGCTTCTACCCACTTAGTAACGTAATCAACAACAACTAAAATATGAGTATAGCCATTAGAGGAAGGAAACAGTCCCATATAATCAAAGCCCCAAACATCAAATGGTTCAATAACAAGTGAATAATTCATAGGCATTTCTTGACGTCTACTAATATTACCAATTCTTTGACATTCATCACAAAACAAGACAAACTTATGGGCATCTTTGAAGAGAGTAGGCCAATAAAAACCAGATTGCAATACCTTATGTGCAGTTCTATCTCCAGCGTGATATCCTCCATAAGCCTCGAAGTGACACTTGCATAGGATCTGTTCCTGTTCATGCTCAGGTACACAACGTCTAATAACATCATCTACTCCTTCTTTATAAAGATGTGGGTCATCCCAGAAGTAATGTCTTAAATCATAGAAAAACCTTTTCTTTTGTTGGTATGTGAAACTAGGTGGTATAAATTTAGCAACAATGTAATTAGCATAATCAGCATACCATGGAGCAGTACGAGAAGCATTTATGACAGCCAATTGTTCATCAGGAAAGCTATCATCAATAGGTAGTGGGTCATCAAGAACATTTTCTAGCCTAGACAAGTTGTCTGCAACGGGGTTCTCAGCTCCCTTTCTATCAATAATATGCAAATCAAATTCTTGTAGCAAGAGAACCCATCTAATAAGTCTAGGTTTAGCATCTTTCTTTTCCATAAGATATTTAATAGCAGCATGATCGGTGTGAATAGTTACTTTAGAATCAACAATATAAGGTCTGAACTTATCACAAGCAAATACAACTGCTAAAAATTCTTTTTCAGTAGTAGCATAATTTCTCTGGGCATTGTCTAGAATTTTACTAGCATATTGGATAACATTTAATTTCTTATCAACTCTTTGTCCTAGAACAGCACCTACGGCATAATCGGGGGGGGGGGGGGGGGGGGGGGGGGGGGGGGGGGGGGGGGGGGGGGGGGGGGGGGGGGGGGGGGGGGGGGGGGGGGGGGGGGGGGGGGGGGGGGGGGGGGGGGGGGGGGGGGGGGGGGGGGGGGGGGGGGGGGGGGGGGGGGGGGGGGGGGGGGGGGGGGGGGGGGGGGGGGGGGGGGGGGGGGGGGGGGGGGGGGGGGGGGGGGGGGGGGGGGGGGGGGGGGGGGGGGGGGGGGGGGGGGGGGGGGGGGGGGGGGGGGGGGGGGGGGGGGGGGGGGGGGGGGGGGGGGGGGGGGGGGGGGGGGGGGGGGGGGGGGGGGGGGGGGGGGGGGGGGGGGGGGGGGGGGGGGGGGGGGGGGGGGGGGGGGGGGGGGGGGGGGGGGGGGGGGGGGGGGGGGGGGGGGGGGGGGGGGGGGGGGGGGGGGGGGGGGGGGGGGGGGGGGGGGGGGGGGGGGGGGGGGGGGGGGGGGGGGGGGGGGGGGGGGGGGGGGGGGGGGGGGGGGGGGGGGGGGGGGGGGGGGGGGGGGGGGGGGGGGGGGGGGGGGGGGGGGGGGGGGGGGGGGGGGGGGGGGGGGGGGGGGGGGGGGGGGGGGGGGGGGGGGGGGGGGGGGGGGGGGGGGGGGGGGGGGGGGGGGGGGGGGGGGGGGGGGGGGGGGGGGGGGGGGGGGGGGGGGGGGGGGGGGGGGGGGGGGGGGGGGGGGGGGGGGGGGGGGGGGGGGGGGGGGGGGGGGGGGGGGGGGGGGGGGGGGGGGGGGGGGGGGGGGGGGGGGGGGGGGGGGGGGGGGGGGGGGGGGGGGGGGGGGGGGGGGGGGGGGGGGGGGGGGGGGGGGGGGGGGGGGGGGGGGGGGGGGGGGGGGGGGGGGGGGGGGGGGGGGGGGGGGGGGGGGGGGGGGGGGGGGGGGGGGGGGGGGGGGGGGGGGGGGGGGGGGGGGGGGGGGGGGGGGGGGGGGGGGGGGGGGGGGGGGGGGGGGGGGGGGGGGGGGGGGGGGGGGGGGGGGGGGGGGGGGGGGGGGGGGGGGGGGGGGGGGGGGGGGGGGGGGGGGGGGGGGGGGGGGGGGGGGGGGGGGGGGGGGGGGGGGGGGGGGGGGGGGGGGGGGGGGGGGGGGGGGGGGGGGGGGGGGGGGGGGGGGGGGGGGGGGGGGGGGGGGGGGGGGGGGGGGGGGGGGGGGGGGGGGGGGGGGGGGGGGGGGGGGGGGGGGGGGGGGGGGGGGGGGGGGGGGGGGGGGGGGGGGGGGGGGGGGGGGGGGGGGGGGGGGGGGGGGGGGGGGGGGGGGGGGGGGGGGGGGGGGGGGGGGGGGGGGGGGGGGGGGGGGGGGGGGGGGGGGGGGGGGGGGGGGGGGGGGGGGGGGGGGGGGGGGGGGGGGGGGGGGGGGGGGGGGGGGGGGGGGGGGGGGGGGGGGGGGGGGGGGGGGGGGGGGGGGGGGGGGGGGGGGGGGGGGGGGGGGGGGGGGGGGGGGGGGGGGGGGGGGGGGGGGGGGGGGGGGGGGGGGGGGGGGGGGGGGGGGGGGGGGGGGGGGGGGGGGGGGGGGGGGGGGGGGGGGGGGGGGGGGGGGGGGGGGGGGGGGGGGGGGGGGGGGGGGGGGGGGGGGGGGGGGGGGGGGGGGGGGGGGGGGGGGGGGGGGGGGGGGGGGGGGGGGGGGGGGGGGGGGGGGGGGGGGGGGGGGGGGGGGGGGGGGGGGGGGGGGGGGGGGGGGGGGGGGGGGGGGGGGGGGGGGGGGGGGGGGGGGGGGGGGGGGGGGGGGGGGGGGGGGGGGGGGGGGGGGGGGGGGGGGGGGGGGGGGGGGGGGGGGGGGGGGGGGGGGGGGGGGGGGGGGGGGGGGGGGGGGGGGGGGGGGGGGGGGGGGGGGGGGGGGGGGGGGGGGGGGGGGGGGGGGGGGGGGGGGGGGGGGGGGGGGGGGGGGGGGGGGGGGGGGGGGGGGGGGGGGGGGGGGGGGGGGGGGGGGGGGGGGGGGGGGGGGGGGGGGGGGGGGGGGGGGGGGGGGGGGGGGGGGGGGGGGGGGGGGGGGGGGGGGGGGGGGGGGGGGGGGGGGGGGGGGGGGGGGGGGGGGGGGGGGGGGGGGGGGGGGGGGGGGGGGGGGGGGGGGGGGGGGGGGGGGGGGGGGGGGGGGGGGGGGGGGGGGGGGGGGGGGGGGGGGGGGGGGGGGGGGGGGGGGGGGGGGGGGGGGGGGGGGGGGGGGGGGGGGGGGGGGGGGGGGGGGGGGGGGGGGGGGGGGGGGGGGGGGGGGGGGGGGGGGGGGGGGGGGGGGGGGGGGGGGGGGGGGGGGGGGGGGGGGGGGGGGGGGGGGGGGGGGGGGGGGGGGGGGGGGGGGGGGGGGGGGGGGGGGGGGGGGGGGGGGGGGGGGGGGGGGGGGGGGGGGGGGGGGGGGGGGGGGGGGGGGGGGGGGGGGGGGGGGGGGGGGGGGGGGGGGGGGGGGGGGGGGGGGGGGGGGGGGGGGGGGGGGGGGGGGGGGGGGGGGGGGGGGGGGGGGGGGGGGGGGGGGGGGGGGGGGGGGGGGGGGGGGGGGGGGGGGGGGGGGGGGGGGGGGGGGGGGGGGGGGGGGGGGGGGGGGGGGGGGGGGGGGGGGGGGGGGGGGGGGGGGGGGGGGGGGGGGGGGGGGGGGGGGGGGGGGGGGGGGGGGGGGGGGGGGGGGGGGGGGGGGGGGGGGGGGGGGGGGGGGGGGGGGGGGGGGGGGGGGGGGGGGGGGGGGGGGGGGGGGGGGGGGGGGGGGGGGGGGGGGGGGGGGGGGGGGGGGGGGGGGGGGGGGGGGGGGGGGGGGGGGGGGGGGGGGGGGGGGGGGGGGGGGGGGGGGGGGGGGGGGGGGGGGGGGGGGGGGGGGGGGGGGGGGGGGGGGGGGGGGGGGGGGGGGGGGGGGGGGGGGGGGGGGGGGGGGGGGGGGGGGGGGGGGGGGGGGGGGGGGGGGGGGGGGGGGGGGGGGGGGGGGGGGGGGGGGGGGGGGGGGGGGGGGGGGGGGGGGGGGGGGGGGGGGGGGGGGGGGGGGGGGGGGGGGGGGGGGGGGGGGGGGGGGGGGGGGGGGGGGGGGGGGGGGGGGGGGGGGGGGGGGGGGGGGGGGGGGGGGGGGGGGGGGGGGGGGGGGGGGGGGGGGGGGGGGGGGGGGGGGGGGGGGGGGGGGGGGGGGGGGGGGGGGGGGGGGGGGGGGGGGGGGGGGGGGGGGGGGGGGGGGGGGGGGGGGGGGGGGGGGGGGGGGGGGGGGGGGGGGGGGGGGGGGGGGGGGGGGGGGGGGGGGGGGGGGGGGGGGGGGGGGGGGGGGGGGGGGGGGGGGGGGGGGGGGGGGGGGGGGGGGGGGGGGGGGGGGGGGGGGGGGGGGGGGGGGGGGGGGGGGGGGGGGGGGGGGGGGGGGGGGGGGGGGGGGGGGGGGGGGGGGGGGGGGGGGGGGGGGGGGGGGGGGGGGGGGGGGGGGGGGGGGGGGGCTGTTAAGTGGGGTCCAAGAGAACCAGTCAGAATGACTGAAGTGATGCCTAAACCAAAAAGCTATGTCTTCGAGTGAAGACTATGAGAGCGAATCTTGTCCAGAGTCGGACAAGTCAGCTTTGCTTGTAGCCCAAGTAAGGTTGCCGTGTGAGTTTGAAATCTGACCGTTGGGACACGTGTCAGTTCCTTAGTGACCCAGGGTCATTTCGGACAAATCAGGTCGGGTTGCCAAGTGGATATAAATAGCCCACCCCCTACAACCATAAACGGTTGGCTGCTCAGATTGAAAGTATGGCTTTTGTCGTTTGAGAGCAACCCACCTCGAAGCCTTTGAGAGAGAATTCCCTGCGAGGATAAAGCCCTAACCACCAGAGCCAGAGAGAATTGGGCATCACTTAAGTCTTCTTGTCTGTGTGATCTGAAGACTTATTACACTTGAGGACTGTGCATCCTCCAACCGGTTAGGCGTTGCATTCTGAGCATCCAAGATACATTGTGGATTGCCGGTGAACGAAGTCTGTGAAGGTTTGGGAGTCTACCTTGAAGACTTACCAGAGTGATTGGGTGAGGTCTATGTGACCTTAGCTCAAGGAGAATACGGTGAGGACTGGGTGTCCTGAGCTGCGTGTTCAGGACTGGGTGTCCGGGACTGTGTGTCCTAAGGTTTAAATACCTAGCCGCTCCAACCAGACGTACAGTTGTCACAGCAACTGGAACTGGTCCAACAAATCATTGTCTTCAACGAGTCACTGGTTTCATCTTCACTTCACTTTACTTACTGTTACTCCTTGTGAAGTCATTGTATGTTTGCTCTATCATTTGTCTTCACTGAGTGACTGCGTGTTCTGTTTGGCTTCACAATATCTTCCTACCTGATCCTTACTACCTAGCTGCTATTAGTCTTTGTGCTTTCACTTCATTGAATACTTGACTATGATTTGCCTAGTGTAGCCTACCTTCTGCTGCATGGTAATAGGTTTAATTTTATCATTTGTCTTCAGAACTCCCATGTTCTGAAGACTTTCATAAAAATCGCCTATTCACCCCCCTCTAGTCGATATAACGCACTTTCAATTGGTATCAGAGCAAGGTGCTCCCTTGTTCTGTGTGATTCGGTTTAACCACCTGGAGTTTTAGCTATGTCGATTGCAGGGATAATTAAAGTCTCCGCTGCGTGCCCCGTCTTCGATGGAACTGAATATCCCTAGTGGAAGAATAAGATGCGTATGCATCTTGAAGCCATTGACGTCGACCTATGGTATGTCGTCGAGAACGACGTTCCCAAGGCTGGAGAAGGTGTCACTGCTGCTGATGTCAAGAAATTTATTCAACTGGACTCTACTGCCAAGAATATCATCTGTGGTCATCTAACCAAAGGACAGTATGGCCGTGTGAGTGCTTTGAAGACATCCAAGCTGGTCTGGGACTGGCTCTCCAAGGTCAGTGAAGGCATCTCAACCCAGAGAGATTAGAGAATCAGTGTCCTTCGCAACCTCTTCAACCGCTTCAAGCGAAATGACAATGAGAATGTCCAGCACACATTTGACCGACTCACTAGGGGGGGGGGGGGGGGGGGGGGGGGGGGGGGGGGGGGGGGGGGGGGGGGGGGGGGGGGGGGGGGGGGGGGGGGGGGGGGGGGGGGGGGGGGGGGGGGGGGGGGGGGGGGGGGGGGGGGGGGGGGGGGGGGGGGGGGGGGGGGGGGGGGGGGGGGGGGGGGGGGGGGGGGGGGGGGGGGGGGGGGGGGGGGGGGGGGGGGGGGGGGGGGGGGGGGGGGGGGGGGGGGGGGGGGGGGGGGGGGGGGGGGGGGGGGGGGGGGGGGGGGGGGGGGGGGGGGGGGGGGGGGGGGGGGGGGGGGGGGGGGGGGGGGGGGGGGGGGGGGGGGGGGGGGGGGGGGGGGGGGGGGGGGGGGGGGGGGGGGGGGGGGGGGGGGGGGGGGGGGGGGGGGGGGGGGGGGGGGGGGGGGGGGGGGGGGGGGGGGGGGGGGGGGGGGGGGGGGGGGGGGGGGGGGGGGGGGGGGGGGGGGGGGGGGGGGGGGGGGGGGGGGGGGGGGGGGGGGGGGGGGGGGGGGGGGGGGGGGGGGGGGGGGGGGGGGGGGGGGGGGGGGGGGGGGGGGGGGGGGGGGGGGGGGGGGGGGGGGGGGGGGGGGGGGGGGGGGGGGGGGGGGGGGGGGGGGGGGGGGGGGGGGGGGGGGGGGGGGGGGGGGGGGGGGGGGGGGGGGGGGGGGGGGGGGGGGGGGGGGGGGGGGGGGGGGGGGGGGGGGGGGGGGGGGGGGGGGGGGGGGGGGGGGGGGGGGGGGGGGGGGGGGGGGGGGGGGGGGGGGGGGGGGGGGGGGGGGGGGGGGGGGGGGGGGGGGGGGGGGGGGGGGGGGGGGGGGGGGGGGGGGGGGGGGGGGGGGGGGGGGGGGGGGGGGGGGGGGGGGGGGGGGGGGGGGGGGGGGGGGGGGGGGGGGGGGGGGGGGGGGGGGGGGGGGGGGGGGGGGGGGGGGGGGGGGGGGGGGGGGGGGGGGGGGGGGGGGGGGGGGGGGGGGGGGGGGGGGGGGGGGGGGGGGGGGGGGGGGGGGGGGGGGGGGGGGGGGGGGGGGGGGGGGGGGGGGGGGGGGGGGGGGGGGGGGGGGGGGGGGGGGGGGGGGGGGGGGGGGGGGGGGGGGGGGGGGGGGGGGGGGGGGGGGGGGGGGGGGGGGGGGGGGGGGGGGGGGGGGGGGGGGGGGGGGGGGGGGGGGGGGGGGGGGGGGGGGGGGGGGGGGGGGGGGGGGGGGGGGGGGGGGGGGGGGGGGGGGGGGGGGGGGGGGGGGGGGGGGGGGGGGGGGGGGGGGGGGGGGGGGGGGGGGGGGGGGGGGGGGGGGGGGGGGGGGGGGGGGGGGGGGGGGGGGGGGGGGGGGGGGGGGGGGGGGGGGGGGGGGGGGGGGGGGGGGGGGGGGGGGGGGGGGGGGGGGGGGGGGGGGGGGGGGGGGGGGGGGGGGGGGGGGGGGGGGGGGGGGGGGGGGGGGGGGGGGGGGGGGGGGGGGGGGGGGGGGGGGGGGGGGGGGGGGGGGGGGGGGGGGGGGGGGGGGGGGGGGGGGGGGGGGGGGGGGGGGGGGGGGGGGGGGGGGGGGGGGGGGGGGGGGGGGGGGGGGTTGGGTTCGTGAGGAAAATAAATGCAGATGGCTCTTACTGGAAACCTGAGCAGTACCCCAAAACCACATGGGTTGCTGCAAAGGAACTTTCAGCAGATCCATCCAATTTATCTGGCTTCACTTGTGCTAACCCCATTATCATTGATGAATCCTTTGATGCAAACTATAAACTGTTTAAGAATCAGAATGGTGAAGTGTTTGCCAGGTACATTGGTACTAACTGCAGGAATGGACCGCCTATGAAGAAGATCTGGGTTCCGAAAACGTGTCTGGAAAATCTTCCTGTGAATGTCTTCATGACACCTCACATGAAGAAGACAAACCTCAGACCAAAGGCATCATATGGTCCAAAGGCTTCATACAGACAAAGGACTCACCTGAGTCACACTAACGCAAATGTTTTGCAGGGAAACCATACTCAGGCATATGAATATGAGAGCGGTTCATCAAACCGTCATGTTCATATGACCAAAAATTATTCTGCTTATTCTTATGAGTACTATTGTCCACCTGCAAGACTGTTTGCTAAGGCTTCAAAGCCAAAATTCTCAGATGCTGCACTTAGACTTATTGCTTCTAAGCCACCCTTGAAGATGTGGGTGGTTAAGAAGGCTTAACTCTCTTTTGCAGGGAAAGGTCTCCAGCAGAAAACCAAAATCTTCTGACGCTATTGCTGGGGACCTTAAAAATCTTGTAGGGCGCAAGATAAAATGCCCGAATGGCATCATTATGTACTTCGTTCCTGAATCGCATGCTACTCTCCCTATTAGTCCTAATCTGGATCTAAGTTTTCATAACCCACTGGTTCGTCAAATGTTTTTGCTTCACAATTCTCTTCGTGAAGCCTATCCCCCTAACTGCACTGTAGGGTACGACACCAGCGTCTTCAAAGTCTTCAGAATGGATTATTGACAGTGGGTGTACAAATCACATGACTGGCAAAAGAAGCCTTCTTATGGACTCAACCTTACGTCCATCCGACAAGAGCCACATCACATTTGCTGACACTGGTAAAAGTAAGGTATTGGGTCTAGGTAGAGTTGCAATCTCAAAGGATCAACACATGGATAAAGTCATGCTTGTTGAATCCCTTGGCTTCAACTTAATGTCTGTCTCAATGCTTTGCGATTTGAACATGATCGTAATGTTTGGAAAATATCGTTGCCTAGTACTAATGGAATCTGACAAGTCTCTAGTGTTTGAAGGGTATCGAAAAGATGATCTGTACGTGGTAGATTTCTCAGCAGGGCCACAACTTGCAGTATGTCTTCTTGCAAAAGCTTCAGAATGCTGGCTTTGGCA
>JAAAWM010008819.1:0-17109 GCA_036873465.1 Thinopyrum obtusiflorum
CCCAAACATCATCATTCAAACTACACACAAATAATTAAAATAGCTTTAATTAATAGAGCACTAAGTACTGTAAATAACAGAGCACCAATGTACTGTAAATAAAAATGCATAATTCCTAAAACAGAGCACTAAAACAGTGTAATCAACAGAGCACTATACTACATCATTAACAGTGACGACAAATCAACCACAACTAAATCACAATTAAGAGAGCACCAATTAACAGTGCCAAATAACATAACCCTAACCGTAGAATCGATCTACAGGAAGAGGGAAGAGGGAACTCACTAGACGCCGCCGAATGACGAGGCAATCCGGTGGCTCTCTGTCGGATTCTCCTTCACTGCCCTGGCCCAAGATCTTACCGCCGCATATTCGAGACAGTGCTGGGGGCTGGGGCTGGGGCTGCTCGTATCCGACGGCCCGCTAGGGTTTGAGCTCCCGCATATATCTCCCACCGGTGGACCATCGTCTCCAACGCCGGCAGACCCGCCGCAGTCGCCGCCAGCCGTCGCCATGACTGAGAGGAGAGAGTGCGGGGGAGGAAAAGATAGGGAGAGGAGCAGACCGGGCGGGGAACGGCTCGAAGACTAGCGGCCCGGCTCGAACCGGTGCGCGCGCACCGTGTAACGCCGTGTAACGGCTCTGCCGTGTGAACAGTGCTGCCACATTGACGGATGCGGGCCCCCCATGTCATAAACGCACTTAAAACGGTCCAAACGAGCAACTAGTGTTTTTTGCAAAAAATTATGAAAAAAATTAGTGCTTTTTGGCACAATTCCGTAGATGTGTGGTTCCTGCAAACCTAGCCTGAAGTGTCGATGTTTTTTGCAATTCACTCAGTGTTGTGGGATGGTGGGAGGAGTGGCAACTGTTCTTCTCTGGCAGCAAGCGTAAGCTCCGTATTCCTCCCCTTTACAGATATGTAATATGGATGTCATACCTAGGCAGCGACGCTCTGGCCATATACGCCCTTGATACCCTCTTCAACTGCCAGGGGAGGCAAGATTGCAGCTCTGGGCAAGGCAATAGCATTCTGGAGGTGGTATGGGCACCGGTTCTCCTGATCCCCCTGGGCGGGCAGGACCTCATAACTGCCTACAACATTGAAGACAATGAGCTATGGATGCGACACGTCTTCACCTCCGTATCTCAGGTGACCGTAGCCATCTATGTGTTCTGCAAATCATGGCCAGGCGGCGACGTGAGGTTGTTGCTGGCATCTGTCTGTTTATTTTTTGTGGGGATCCTTAAATGCTTCGAGAAGCCCAAGGCTCTCAAGTGCACTAGCATTAACAGCCTAGTCAGCTCTTCTGGGGGGGGGGGGGGGGGGGGGGGGGGGGGGGGGGGGGGGGGGGGGGGGGGGGGGGGGGGGGGGGGGGGGGGGGGGGGGGGGGGGGGGGGGGGGGGGGGGGGGGGGGGGGGGGGGGGGGGGGGGGGGGGGGGGGGGGGGGGGGGGGGGGGGGGGGGGGGGGGGGGGGGGGGGGGGGGGGGGGGGGGGGGGGGGGGGGGGGGGGGGGGGGGGGGGGGGGGGGGGGGGGGGGGGGGGGGGGGGGGGGGGGGGGGGGGGGGGGGGGGGGGGGGGGGGGGGGGGGGGGGGGGGGGGGGGGGGGGGGGGGGGGGGGGGGGGGGGGGGGGGGGGGGGGGGGGGGGGGGGGGGGGGGGGGGGGGGGGGGGGGGGGGGGGGGGGGGGGGGGGGGGGGGGGGGGGGGGGGGGGGGGGGGGGGGGGGGGGGGGGGGGGGGGGGGGGGGGGGGGGGGGGGGGGGGGGGGGGGGGGGGGGGGGGGGGGGGGGGGGGGGGGGGGGGGGGGGGGGGGGGGGGGGGGGGGGGGGGGGGGGGGGGGGGGGGGGGGGGGGGGGGGGGGGGGGGGGGGGGGGGGGGGGGGGGGGGGGGGGGGGGGGGGGGGGGGGGGGGGGGGGGGGGGGGGGGGGGGGGGGGGGGGGGGGGGGGGGGGGGGGGGGGGGGGGGGGGGGGGGGGGGGGGGGGGGGGGGGGGGGGGGGGGGGGGGGGGGGGGGGGGGGGGGGGGGGGGGGGGGGGGGGGGGGGGGGGGGGGGGGGGGGGGGGGGGGGGGGGGGGGGGGGGGGGGGGGGGGGGGGGGGGGGGGGGGGGGGGGGGGGGGGGGGGGGGGGGGGGGGGGGGGGGGGGGGGGGGGGGGGGGGGGGGGGGGGGGGGGGGGGGGGGGGGGGGGGGGGGGGGGGGGGGGGGGGGGGGGGGGGGGGGGGGGGGGGGGGGGGGGGGGGGGGGGGGGGGGGGGGGGGGGGGGGGGGGGGGGGGGGGGGGGGGGGGGGGGGGGGGGGGGGGGGGGGGGGGGGGGGGGGGGGGGGGGGGGGGGGGGGGGGGGGGGGGGGGGGGGGGGGGGGGGGGGGGGGGGGGGGGGGGGGGGGGGGGGGGGGGGGGGGGGGGGGGGGGGGGGGGGGGGGGGGGGGGGGGGGGGGGGGGGGGGGGGGGGGGGGGGGGGGGGGGGGGGGGGGGGGGGGGGGGGGGGGGGGGGGGGGGGGGGGGGGGGGGGGGGGGGGGGGGGGGGGGGGGGGGGGGGGGGGGGGGGGGGGGGGGGGGGGGGGGGGGGGGGGGGGGGGGGGGGGGGGGGGGGGGGGGGGGGGGGGGGGGGGGGGGGGGGGGGGGGGGGGGGGGGGGGGGGGGGGGGGGGGGGGGGGGGGGGGGGGGGGGGGGGGGGGGGGGGGGGGGGGGGGGGGGGGGGGGGGGGGGGGGGGGGGGGGGGGGGGGGGGGGGGGGGGGGGGGGGGGGGGGGGGGGGGGGGGGGGGGGGGGGGGGGGGGGGGGGGGGGGGGGGGGGGGGGGGGGGGGGGGGGGGGGGGGGGGGGGGGGGGGGGGGGGGGGGGGGGGGGGGGGGGGGGGGGGGGGGGGGGGGGGGGGGGGGGGGGGGGGGGGGGGGGGGGGGGGGGGGGGGGGGGGGGGGGGGGGGGGGGGGGGGGGGGGGGGGGGGGGGGGGGGGGGGGGGGGGGGGGGGGGGGGGGGGGGGGGGGGGGGGGGGGGGGGGGGGGGGGGGGGGGGGGGGGGGGGGGGGGGGGGGGGGGGGGGGGGGGGGGGGGGGGGGGGGGGGGGGGGGGGGGGGGGGGGGGGGGGGGGGGGGGGGGGGGGGGGGGGGGGGGGGGGGGGGGGGGGGGGGGGGGGGGGGGGGGGGGGGGGGGGGGGGGGGGGGGGGGGGGGGGGGGGGGGGGGGGGGGGGGGGGGGGGGGGGGGGGGGGGGGGGGGGGGGGGGGGGGGGGGGGGGGGGGGGGGGGGGGGGGGGGGGGGGGGGGGGGGGGGGGGGGGGGGGGGGGGGGGGGGGGGGGGGGGGGGGGGGGGGGGGGGGGGGGGGGGGGGGGGGGGGGGGGGGGGGGGGGGGGGGGGGGGGGGGGGGGGGGGGGGGGGGGGGGGGGGGGGGGGGGGGGGGGGGGGGGGGGGGGGGGGGGGGGGGGGGGGGGGGGGGGGGGGGGGGGGGGGGGGGGGGGGGGGGGGGGGGGGGGGGGGGGGGGGGGGGGGGGGGGGGGGGGGGGGGGGGGGGGGGGGGGGGGGGGGGGGGGGGGGGGGGGGGGGGGGGGGGGGGGGGGGGGGGGGGGGGGGGGGGGGGGGGGGGGGGGGGGGGGGGGGGGGGGGGGGGGGGGGGGGGGGGGGGGGGGGGGGGGGGGGGGGGGGGGGGGGGGGGGGGGGGGGGGGGGGGGGGGGGGGGGGGGGGGGGGGGGGGGGGGGGGGGGGGGGGGGGGGGGGGGGGGGGGGGGGGGGGGGGGGGGGGGGGGGGGGGGGGGGGGGGGGGGGGGGGGGGGGGGGGGGGGGGGGGGGGGGGGGGGGGGGGGGGGGGGGGGGGGGGGGGGGGGGGGGGGGGGGGGGGGGGGGGGGGGGGGGGGGGGGGGGGGGGGGGGGGGGGGGGGGGGGGGGGGGGGGGGGGGGGGGGGGGGGGGGGGGGGGGGGGGGGGGGGGGGGGGGGGGGGGGGGGGGGGGGGGGGGGGGGGGGGGGGGGGGGGGGGGGGGGGGGGGGGGGGGGGGGGGGGGGGGGGGGGGGGGGGGGGGGGGGGGGGGGGGGGGGGGGGGGGGGGGGGGGGGGGGGGGGGGGGGGGGGGGGGGGGGGGGGGGGGGGGGGGGGGGGGGGGGGGGGGGGGGGGGGGGGGGGGGGGGGGGGGGGGGGGGGGGGGGGGGGGGGGGGGGGGGGGGGGGGGGGGGGGGGGGGGGGGGGGGGGGGGGGGGGGGGGGGGGGGGGGGGGGGGGGGGGGGGGGGGGGGGGGGGGGGGGGGGGGGGGGGGGGGGGGGGGGGGGGGGGGGGGGGGGGGGGGGGGGGGGGGGGGGGGGGGGGGGGGGGGGGGGGGGGGGGGGGGGGGGGGGGGGGGGGGGGGGGGGGGGGGGGGGGGGGGGGGGGGGGGGGGGGGGGGGGGGGGGGGGGGGGGGGGGGGGGGGGGGGGGGGGGGGGGGGGGGGGGGGGGGGGGGGGGGGGGGGGGGGGGGGGGGGGGGGGGGGGGGGGGGGGGGGGGGGGGGGGGGGGGGGGGGGGGGGGGGGGGGGGGGGGGGGGGGGGGGGGGGGGGGGGGGGGGGGGGGGGGGGGGGGGGGGGGGGGGGGGGGGGGGGGGGGGGGGGGGGGGGGGGGGGGGGGGGGGGGGGGGGGGGGGGGGGGGGGGGGGGGGGGGGGGGGGGGGGGGGGGTTTAAGGGTACCATAGTGCTGATCCGTCTTATGAGGACTTTCATCATCCGTGGCTGCCGGATAACCAATTTTCTTAACTGCAGCATATCCCCTTTTTTTGCCTGTTCTGCAGAACCAGAACTGAGTACCGCTCGGCCACAACCAGCAAAGTTAATGTCTCTCATGCTCATGTAAGAACAGCAAATCTCCAGCACTGCTGTACAACATAACAAGGCATATGTAACCTTCACATCGTTAGCATTATAAACATCTCTGTGACTCTTGTGGAAGAGGCTGATGGCTACCCATGGCAGAAATGCAGCTGATACACGTGCCCAGCCAGAAAGAATATCCAAGAAGGTTGCGTTTTCCTTGTTGGAATAGAATTCCACGCGGCCGAACATCTTTCTTTTGGTGTAGAGAAGACTGAACGCTTCAGATAGCTTATTTTGCAACAATTCACATGCTTGTTTTCTATCATGCCCCCAGATGGATTTTAGGGTATGAAGCCGATCATCATACTGTGATGCAAGGTCCACAAATAGCTTATGGACCTCATGGGCCTTATTATATTCATCAACGATCATTTCTCTTTCCTGTGCATGAGGAAGATCCACCATGACAGCTTCTCCATGTGCTCAAGGCTGATAGTCGACCTCGAGGTCCATGCAATCTTCTTTTCCTTGTGCTTGAGGAAGGTGGTTGTCATGCTTAAGGTCCACTGCATCACCTTCTTGTGCTTGACGACCGGGAATGGTCTTGACAACTGCCCTTGCGTTTTTCACGTAGTCTTCAAGCGAATTGATCCCGCCTCCTCTGCCTGCATTCCTCCTCGGAGTGGGGCGGGGGGGGGGGGGGGGGGGGGGGGGGGGGGGGGGGGGGGGGGGGGGGGGGGGGGGGGGGGGGGGGGGGGGGGGGGGGGGGGGGGGGGGGGGGGGGGGGGGGGGGGGGGGGGGGGGGGGGGGGGGGGGGGGGGGGGGGGGGGGGGGGGGGGGGGGGGGGGGGGGGGGGGGGGGGGGGGGGGGGGGGGGGGGGGGGGGGGGGGGGGGGGGGGGGGGGGGGGGGGGGGGGGGGGGGGGGGGGGGGGGGGGGGGGGGGGGGGGGGGGGGGGGGGGGGGGGGGGGGGGGGGGGGGGGGGGGGGGGGGGGGGGGGGGGGGGGGGGGGGGGGGGGGGGGGGGGGGGGGGGGGGGGGGGGGGGGGGGGGGGGGGGGGGGGGGGGGGGGGGGGGGGGGGGGGGGGGGGGGGGGGGGGGGGGGGGGGGGGGGGGGGGGGGGGGGGGGGGGGGGGGGGGGGGGGGGGGGGGGGGGGGGGGGGGGGGGGGGGGGGGGGGGGGGGGGGGGGGGGGGGGGGGGGGGGGGGGGGGGGGACACTTCAGGCTAGGTTTGCAGGAACCACACATCTACGGAATTGTGCCAAAAAGAACTAATTTTTTTAATAATTTTTTGCAAAAAACACTAGTTGCTCGTTTGGACCGTTTTAAGTGCGTTTATGACATGGGGGGCCCGCATCCGTCGACGTGGCAGCACTGTTCACACGGCAGAGCCGTTACACGGCGCGCGCGCGCACCGGTTCGAGCCGCTCGGGTCAAACACCCCCGAAGCGGTCCAGGCCCACTCCCCAGCCTCATTCTCTCTCGGCCTTCTCCCTCTCTCTGCTCCCGCTCGTTCGCCGCCGCCGCCCCCTCCCACATCTCCGACCGCCGTCGCCGCCGCGTCGCCATGGTGTCCTGGTTTGATGATGACAGCAGCGAGAACTCTCACCAGTACGCCGACTCAGCTTCAGACGAGGGCATCATCAAGATGAGTTGCTAGAGCTCGAGCTAGGGTTAGGGTTAGGGTTTGGATTTGGGGATTTTTCCGTTGAGCTTGATTTGAGGTTTTGTTGGCTTTCCTTTGCACCTGCAGATCCCTGATACCATGGATGACTCCGATTTCAAGGGCACTGAAACTGGCGTTTTGTGCAATGAACACTGCCTGCCAGCAGAGAGGCTTGTTGCTTTCCAGGGCGGGGGGGGGGGGGGGGGGGGGGGGGGGGGGGGGGGGGGGGGGGGGGGGGGGGGGGGGGGGGGGGGGGGGGGGGGGGGGGGGGGGGGGGGGGGGGGGGGGGGGGGGGGGGGGGGGGGGGGGGGGGGGGGGGGGGGGGGGGGGGGGGGGGGGGGGGGGGGGGGGGGGGGGGGGGGGGGGGGGGGGGGGGGGGGGGGGGGGGGGGGGGGGGGGGGGGGGGGGGGGGGGGGGGGGGGGGGGGGGGGGGGGGGGGGGGGGGGGGGGGGGGGGGGGGGGGGGGGGGGGGGGGGGGGGGGGGGGGGGGGGGGGGGGGGGGGGGGGGGGGGGGGGGGGGGGGGGGGGGGGGGGGGGGGGGGGGGGGGGGGGGGGGGGGGGGGGGGGGGGGGGGGGGGGGGGGGGGGGGGGGGGGGGGGGGGGGGGGGGGGGGGGGGGGGGGGGGGGGGGGGGGGGGGGGGGGGGGGGGGGGGGGGGGGGGGGGGGGGGGGGGGGGGGGGGGGGGGGGGGGGGGGGGGGGGGGGGGGGGGGGGGGGGGGGGGGGGGGGGGGGGGGGGGGGGGGGGGGGGGGGGGGGGGGGGGGGGGGGGGGGGGGGGGGGGGGGGGGGGGGGGGGGGGGGGGGGGGGGGGGGGGGGGGGGGGGGGGGGGGGGGGGGGGGGGGGGGGGGGGGGGGGGGGGGGGGGGGGGGGGGGGGGGGGGGGGGGGGGGGGGGGGGGGGGGGGGGGGGGGGGGGGGGGGGGGGGGGGGGGGGGGGGGGGGGGGGGGGGGGGGGGGGGGGGGGGGGGGGGGGGGGGGGGGGGGGGGGGGGGGGGGGGGGGGGGGGGGGGGGGGGGGGGGGGGGGGGGGGGGGGGGGGGGGGGGGGGGGGGGGGGGGGGGGGGGGGGGGGGGGGGGGGGGGGGGGGGGGGGGGGGGGGGGGGGGGGGGGGGGGGGGGGGGGGGGGGGGGGGGGGGGGGGGGGGGGGGGGGGGGGGGGGGGGGGGGGGGGGGGGGGGGGGGGGGGGGGGGGGGGGGGGGGGGGGGGGGGGGGGGGGGGGGGGGGGGGGGGGGGGGGGGGGGGGGGGGGGGGGGGGGGGGGGGGGGGGGGGGGGGGGGGGGGGGGGGGGGGGGGGGGGGGGGGGGGGGGGGGGGGGGGGGGGGGGGGGGGGGGGGGGGGGGGGGGGGGGGGGGGGGGGGGGGGGGGGGGGGGGGGGGGGGGGGGGGGGGGGGGGGGGGGGGGGGGGGGGGGGGGGGGGGGGGGGGGGGGGGGGGGGGGGGGGGGGGGGGGGGGGGGGGGGGGGGGGGGGGGGGGGGGGGGGGGGGGGGGGGGGGGGGGGGGGGGGGGGGGGGGGGGGGGGGGGGGGGGGGGGGGGGGGGGGGGGGGGGGGGGGGGGGGGGGGGGGGGGGGGGGGGGGGGGGGGGGGGGGGGGGGGGGGGGGGGGGGGGGGGGGGGGGGGGGGGGGGGGGGGGGGGGGGGGGGGGGGGGGGGGGGGGGGGGGGGGGGGGGGGGGGGGGGGGGGGGGGGGGGGGGATTGCACATAACTCAGAATAGGAATTATGAGTTCCACAGAAACTGCAATGACAACATCATAGTAGTGTGCACAAATGCAAAATGCCCTTTCTTTATTGCAGCTTCTATTGTTGCAAATGAGACTACTTTTTGCATAAGGAAGGCAAATTTTGTGCACACATGCCCAGCAGTAGGAGAGAACACGAAGGTCACTGCAAAATGGGTTGTACAACAGTGTGAGGCAATGATGAGAGTTGATATTGGCACACCAGTCACCACAATAATGCAGACACTGAAGAAGAAATATGGAGTAGAGATCTCCACCCATATGGCCTACAGGGCTAGGAAGCAAGCATTGAAGGTTGCCCAAGGAGATCAGAGAGGACAATACACTAGAATAAGAGATTATTTGTAGGCTGTGTTGGATACAAACCCAGGATCTAGATGTGTTGTGACTACTAGGCATCTACCAGAGCACCCAAGCAAAACCCCTAGGTTTCATGGCCTCTTTTTCTGTCTAAGTGCTTGCAAAGAAGGGTTTTTGAATGGATGCAGGCCATTCATAGGTACATTGTATTTACTAACTTGTGAATTATTTATGTGCTCACATTACATACACTATCTTCTCACAATTGTCAGCTTTGCAGGGGTAGATGGTTGTTTTATCAAGCTGTCAATAGGTCAACAGATCCTTGCTGCAACAGGAAGGGATGGGAACAATAATATCTACCCTATAGCATTTGGAGTTGTTGACAAAGAGGACAAAGACAGCTGGACCTGGTTCTTAACACAGCTTAAAGATGCACTTGGTGGAGAAAGTGGGAAGTTTGGTTATTATACCATCATCTCTGATAGGCAGAAGGTAAACTTCTCTTCTCATACAATATTGCCATTGTTTCATATGCACATTGCTCTAGCTTTATTTCATTGGACCAATGCTTAGCTTTATTTCCTATTGTTTCAAACAAGGGCTTTTAAATGCAATAAACCATGTTTTCCCCAATTGTCCACAAAGATTCTGGGGGGGGGGGGGGGGGGGGGGGGGGGGGGGGGGGGGGGGGGGGGGGGGGGGGGGGGGGGGGGGGGGGGGGGGGGGGGGGGGGGGGGGGGGGGGGGGGGGGGGGGGGGGGGGGGGGGGGGGGGGGGGGGGGGGGGGGGGGGGGGGGGGGGGGGGGGGGGGGGGGGGGGGGGGGGGGGGGGGGGGGGGGGGGGGGGGGGGGGGGGGGGGGGGGGGGGGGGGGGGGGGGGGGGGGGGGGGGGGGGGGGGGGGGGGGGGGGGGGGGGGGGGGGGGGGGGGGGGGGGGGGGGGGGGGGGGGGGGGGGGGGGGGGGGGGGGGGGGGGGGGGGGGGGGGGGGGGGGGGGGGGGGGGGGGGGGGGGGGGGGGGGGGGGGGGGGGGGGGGGGGGGGGGGGGGGGGGGGGGGGGGGGGGGGGGGGGGGGGGGGGGGGGGGGGGGGGGGGGGGGGGGGGGGGGGGGGGGGGGGGGGGGGGGGGGGGGGGGGGGGGGGGGGGGGGGGGGGGGGGGGGGGGGGGGGGGGGGGGGGGGGGGGGGGGGGGGGGGGGGGGGGGGGGGGGGGGGGGGGGGGGGGGGGGGGGGGGGGGGGGGGGGGGGGGGGGGGGGGGGGGGGGGGGGGGGGGGGGGGGGGGGGGGGGGGGGGGGGGGGGGGGGGGGGGGGGGGGGGGGGGGGGGGGGGGGGGGGGGGGGGGGGGGGGGGGGGGGGGGGGGGGGGGGGGGGGGGGGGGGGGGGGGGGGGGGGGGGGGGGGGGGGGGGGGGGGGGGGGGGGGGGGGGGGGGGGGGGGGGGGGGGGGGGGGGGGGGGGGGGGGGGGGGGGGGGGGGGGGGGGGGGGGGGGGGGGGGGGGGGGGGGGGGGGGGGGGGGGGGGGGGGGGGGGGGGGGGGGGGGGGGGGGGGGGGGGGGGGGGGGGGGGGGGGGGGGGGGGGGGGGGGGGGGGGGGGGGGGGGGGGGGGGGGGGGGGGGGGGGGGGGGGGGGGGGGGGGGGGGGGGGGGGGGGGGGGGGGGGGGGGGGGGGGGGGGGGGGGGGGGGGGGGGGGGGGGGGTAGCACCTCAATTCTCTTTATTTTGTCTCCATTGTAATTCACAATCCTTAATTGTTTTTAAAATGCAGCCAAACAGGTCACATGCTTCTACTTCAACAAATGCATCTACAGCTGCTGCACCAAGGAAGAGGCCATCTTCATCTACTGCTGCACCACCAAGGAAGAGGCCATCTCCATCAACTACTGCTCCTACACCTGCTGCCACTACACTTGCTCCTCCTCCAAGGAGGTCTCCCAGGAAGAAAGCTACACCTGCTGCTCCTCCAAGGAGGTCTCCCAGGAAGAAAGCTACCACTGCTGGTACAGCCTCTACCTCTGCTGCAGGAAACAGGTCAACTTTTCAAGCTCCAAGACAGAGTGGAAGAAAAAAGATTGTTTCATACAAGTTGAAAGAGTACTTCTATGCTTCTGGTAACTAGATGCCTTTGTCTTTGTTGGCTTTTGATGCCTTTGTGTTGGCTGTGAGAACCTATGATGCCATTGTTGGCTTTGAACTAGATTATGCCTTTTTTGGCTTTCAGAACCTATGATGCCTATGTTGGCTTTGAACCATTGTTGGCTTTGGATGGATGTGAGAACCTGACAATGTTGGTTGTCTTGGATGTTTATGTTAAATGTTGCCTTTGGATGGATTCTAGGGAACCTCGACGTCGAAAAACCCACCAAAGTGATTCTAGGGTCCCTCGACGTCGAAAAACCCATCAAAGTGATTCTAGGGTCCTCGGCGTCGACAAAACCCACCAAAGTGATTGGGGGGGGGGGGGGGGGGGGGGGGGGGGGGGGGGGGGGGGGGGGGGGGGGGGGGGGGGGGGGGGGGGGGGGGGGGGGGGGGGGGGGGGGGGGGGGGGGGGGGGGGGGGGGGGGGGGGGGGGGGGGGGGGGGGGGGGGGGGGGGGGGGGGGGGGGGGGGGGGGGGGGGGGGGGGGGGGGGGGGGGGGGGGGGGGGGGGGGGGGGGGGGGGGGGGGGGGGGGGGGGGGGGGGGGGGGGGGGGGGGGGGGGGGGGGGGGGGGGGGGGGGGGGGGGGGGGGGGGGGGGGGGGGGGGGGGGGGGGGGGGGGGGGGGGGGGGGGGGGGGGGGGGGGGGGGGGGGGGGGGGGGGGGGGGGGGGGGGGGGGGGGGGGGGGGGGGGGGGGGGGGGGGGGGGGGGGGGGGGGGGGGGGGGGGGGGGGGGGGGGGGGGGGGGGGGGGGGGGGGGGGGGGGGGGGGGGGGGGGGGGGGGGGGGGGGGGGGGGGGGGGGGGGGGGGGGGGGGGGGGGGGGGGGGGGGGGGGGGGGGGGGGGGGGGGGGGGGGGGGGGGGGGGGGGGGGGGGGGGGGGGGGGGGGGGGGGGGGGGGGGGGGGGGGGGGGGGGGGGGGGGGGGGGGGGGGGGGGGGGGGGGGGGGGGGGGGGGGGGGGGGGGGGGGGGGGGGGGGGGGGGGGGGGGGGGGGGGGGGGGGGGGGGGGGGGGGGGGGGGGGGGGGGGGGGGGGGGGGGGGGGGGGGGGGGGGGGGGGGGGGGGGGGGGGGGGGGGGGGGGGGGGGGGGGGGGGGGGGGGGGGGGGGGGGGGGGGGGGGGGGGGGGGGGGGGGGGGGGGGGGGGGGGGGGGGGGGGGGGGGGGGGGGGGGGGGGGGGGGGGGGGGGGGGGGGGGGGGGGGGGGGGGGGGGGGGGGGGGGGGGGGGGGGGGGGGGGGGGGGGGGGGGGGGGGGGGGGGGGGGGGGGGGGGGGGGGGGGGGGGGGGGGGGGGGGGGGGGGGGGGGGGGGGGGGGGGGGGGGGGGGGGGGGGGGGGGGGGGGGGGGGGGGGGGGGGGGGGGGGGGGGGGGGGGGGGGGGGGGGGGGGGGGGGGGGGGGGGGGGGGGGGGGGGGGGGGGGGGGGGGGGGGGGGGGGGGGGGGGGGGGGGGGGGGGGGGGGGGGGGGGGGGGGGGGGGGGGGGGGGGGGGGGGGGGGGGGGGGGGGGGGGGGGGGGGGGGGGGGGGGGGGGGGGGGGGGGGGGGGGGGGGGGGGGGGGGGGGGGGGGGGGGGGGGGGGGGGGGGGGGGGGGGGGGGGGGGGGGGGGGGGGGGGGGGGGGGGGGGGGGGGGGGGGGGGGGGGGGGGGGGGGGGGGGGGGGGGGGGGGGGGGGGGGGGGGGGGGGGGGGGGGGGGGGGGGGGGGCCCTGGAAAGCAACAAGCCTCTCTGCTGGCAGGCAGTGTTCATTGCACAAAATGTCAGTTTCAGTGCCCTCGAAATCAGAGTCATCCATGGTATCAGGGATCTGCAGGTGCAAAGGAAAGCCAACAAAACTTCAGATCAAGCTCAACAGAAAAATCCCCAAATCCAAACCCTAACCCTAACCCTAGCTCGAGCTCGAGCAACTCATCTTGATGATGCCCTCGTCTGAAGCTGAGTCGGCGTACTGGTGAGAGTTCTCGCTGCTGTCATCATCAAACCAGGACACCATGGTGACGCGGCGGCGACGGCGGTCGGAGATGTGGGAGGGGGCGGCGGCGGCAAACGAGCGGGAGCAGAGAGAGGGATAAGGCCGAGAGAGAATGAGGCTGGGGGGTGGGTCTGGACCGCTTCGGGGGTGTTTGACCCGAGCGGCTCGAACCGGTGCGCGCGCGCGCCGTGTAACGGCTCTGCCGTGTGAACAGTGCTTCGACGTCGACGGATGCGGGCCCCCCATGTCATAAACGCACTTAAAACGGTCCAAACGAGCAACTAGTGTTTTTTGCAAAAAAATTATGAAAAAAATTAGTGTTTTTTGGCACAATTCCGTAGATGTGTGGTTCCTGCAAACCTAGCCTGAAGTGTGGGGGGGGGGGGGGGGGGGGGGGGGGGGGGGGGGGGGGGGGGGGGGGGGGGGGGGGGGGGGGGGGGGGGGGGGGGGGGGGGGGGGGGGGGGGGGGGGGGGGGGGGGGGGGGGGGGGGGGGGGGGGGGGGGGGGGGGGGGGGGGGGGGGGGGGGGGGGGGGGGGGGGGGGGGGGGGGGGGGGGGGGGGGGGGGGGGGGGGGGGGGGGGGGGGGGGGGGGGGGGGGGGGGGGGGGGGGGGGGGGGGGGGGGGGGGGGGGGGGGGGGGGGGGGGGGGGGGGGGGGGGGGGGGGGGGGGGGGGGGGGGGGGGGGGGGGGGGGGGGGGGGGGGGGGGGGGGGGGGGGGGGGGGGGGGGGGGGGGGGGGGGGGGGGGGGGGGGGGGGGGGGGGGGGGGGGGGGGGGGGGGGGGGGGGGGGGGGGGGGGGGGGGGGGGGGGGGGGGGGGGGGGGGGGGGGGGGGGGGGGGGGGGGGGGGGGGGGGGGGGGGGGGGGGGGGGGGGGGGGGGGGGGGGGGGGGGGGGGGGGGGGGGGGGGGGGGGGGGGGGGGGGGGGGGGGGGGGGGGGGGGGGGGGGGGGGGGGGGGGGGGGGGGGGGGGGGGGGGGGGGGGGGGGGGGGGGGGGGGGGGGGGGGGGGGGGGGGGGGGGGGGGGGGGGGGGGGGGGGGGGGGGGGGGGGGGGGGGGGGGGGGGGGGGGGGGGGGGGGGGGGGGGGGGGGGGGGGGGGGGGGGGGGGGGGGGGGGGGGGGGGGGGGGGGGGGGGGGGGGGGGGGGGGGGGGGGGGGGGGGGGGGGGGGGGGGGGGGGGGGGGGGGGGGGGGGGGGGGGGGGGGGGGGGGGGGGGGGGGGGGGGGGGGGGGGGGGGGGGGGGGGGGGGGGGGGGGGGGGGGGGGGGGGGGGGGGGGGGGGGGGGGGGGGGGGGGGGGGGGGGGGGGGGGGGGGGGGGGGGGGGGGGGGGGGGGGGGGGGGGGGGGGGGGGGGGGGGGGGGGGGGGGGGGGGGGGGGGGGGGGGGGGGGGGGGGGGGGGGGGGGGGGGGGGGGGGGGGGGGGGGGGGGGGGGGGGGGGGGGGGGGGGGGGGGGGGGGGGGGGGGGGGGGGGGGGGGGGGGGGGGGGGGGGGGGGGGGGGGGGGGGGGGGGGGGGGGGGGGGGGGGGGGGGGGGGGGGGGGGGGGGGGGGGGGGGGGGGGGGGGGGGGGGGGGGGGGGGGGGGGGGGGGGGGGGGGGGGGGGGGGGGGGGGGGGGGGGGGGGGGGGGGGGGGGGGGGGGGGGGGGGGGGGGGGGGGGGGGGGGGGGGGGGGGGGGGGGGGGGGGGGGGGGGGGGGGGGGGGGGGGGGGGGGGGGGGGGGGGGGGGGGGGGGGGGGGGGGGGGGGGGGGGGGGGGGGGGGGGGGGGGGGGGGGGGGGGGGGGGGGGGGGGGGGGGGGGGGGGGGGGGGGGGGGGGGGGGGGGGGGGGGGGGGGGGGGGGGGGGGGGGGGGGGGGGGGGGGGGGGGGGGGGGGGGGGGGGGGGGGGGGGGGGGGGGGGGGGGGGGGGGGGGGGGGGGGGGGGGGGGGGGGGGGGGGGGGGGGGGGGGGGGGGGGGGGGGGGGGGGGGGGGGGGGGGGGGGGGGGGGGGGGGGGGGGGGGGGGGGGGGGGGGGGGGGGGGGGGGGGGGGGGGGGGGGGGGGGGGGGGGGGGGGGGGGGGGGGGGGGGGGGGGGGGGGGGGGGGGGGGGGGGGGGGGGGGGGGGGGGGGGGGGGGGGGGGGGGGGGGGGGGGGGGGGGGGGGGGGGGGGGGGGGGGGGGGGGGGGGGGGGGGGGGGGGGGGGGGGGGGGGGGGGGGGGGGGGGGGGGGGGGGGGGGGGGGGGGGGGGGGGGGGGGGGGGGGGGGGGGGGGGGGGGGGGGGGGGGGGGGGGGGGGGGGGGGGGGGGGGGGGGGGGGGGGGGGGGGGGGGGGGGGGGGGGGGGGGGGGGGGGGGGGGGGGGGGGGGGGGGGGGGGGGGGGGGGGGGGGGGGGGGGGGGGGGGGGGGGGGGGGGGGGGGGGGGGGGGGGGGGGGGGGGGGGGGGGGGGGGGGGGGGGGGGGGGGGGGGGGGGGGGGGGGGGGGGGGGGGGGGGGGGGGGGGGGGGGGGGGGGGGGGGGGGGGGGGGGGGGGGGGGGGGGGGGGGGGGGGGGGGGGGGGGGGGGGGGGGGGGGGGGGGGGGGGGGGGGGGGGGGGGGGGGGGGGGGGGGGGGGGGGGGGGGGGGGGGGGGGGGGGGGGGGGGGGGGGGGGGGGGGGGGGGGGGGGGGGGGGGGGGGGGGGGGGGGGGGGGGGGGGGGGGGGGGGGGGGGGGGGGGGGGGGGGGGGGGGGGGGGGGGGGGGGGGGGGGGGGGGGGGGGGGGGGGGGGGGGGGGGGGGGGGGGGGGGGGGGGGGGGGGGGGGGGGGGGGGGGGGGGGGGGGGGGGGGGGGGGGGGGGGGGGGGGGGGGGGGGGGGGGGGGGGGGGGGGGGGGGGGGGGGGGGGGGGGGGGGGGGGGGGGGGGGGGGGGGGGGGGGGGGGGGGGGGGGGGGGGGGGGGGGGGGGGGGGGGGGGGGGGGGGGGGGGGGGGGGGGGGGGGGGGGGGGGGGGGGGGGGGGGGGGGGGGGGGGGGGGGGGGGGGGGGGGGGGGGGGGGGGGGGGGGGGGGGGGGGGGGGGGGGGGGGGGGGGGGGGGGGGGGGGGGGGGGGGGGGGGGGGGGGGGGGGGGGGGGGGGGGGGGGGGGGGGGGGGGGGGGGGGGGGGGGGGGGGGGGGGGGGGGGGGGGGGGGGGGGGGGGGGGGGGGGGGGGGGGGGGGGGGGGGGGGGGGGGGGGGGGGGGGGGGGGGGGGGGGGGGGGGGGGGGGGGGGGGGGGGGGGGGGGGGGGGGGGGGGGGGGGGGGGGGGGGGGGGGGGGGGGGGGGGGGGGGGGGGGGGGGGGGGGGGGGGGGGGGGGGGGGGGGGGGGGGGGGGGGGGGGGGGGGGGGGGGGGGGGGGGGGGGGGGGGGGGGGGGGGGGGGGGGGGGGGGGGGGGGGGGGGGGGGGGGGGGGGGGGGGGGGGGGGGGGGGGGGGGGGGGGGGGGGGGGGGGGGGGGGGGGGGGGGGGGGGGGGGGGGGGGGGGGGGGGGGGGGGGGGGGGGGGGGGGGGGGGGGGGGGGGGGGGGGGGGGGGGGGGGGGGGGGGGGGGGGGGGGGGGGGGGGGGGGGGGGGGGGGGGGGGGGCAGAATCTTTGTGGACAATTGGGGAAAACATGGTTTATTGCATTTAAAAGCCCTTGTTTGAAACAATAGGAAATAAAGCTAAGCATTGGTCCAATGAAATAAAGCTAGAGCAATGTGCATATGAAACAATGGCAATATTGTATGAGAAGAGAAGTTTACCTTCTGCCTATCAGAGATGATGGTATAATAACCAAACTTCCCACTTTCTCCACCAAGTGCATCTTTAAGCTGTGTTAAGAACCAGGTCCAGCTGTCTTTGTCCTCTTTGTCAACAACTCCAAATGCTATAGGGTAGATATTATTGTTCCCATCCCTTCCTGTTGCAGCAAGGATCTGTTGACCTATTGACAGCTTGATAAAACAACCATCTACCCCTGCAAAGCTGACAATTGTGAGAAGATAGTGTATGTAATGTGAGCACATAAATAATTCACAAGTTAGTAAATACAATGTACCTATGAATGGCCTGCATCCATTCAAAAACCCTTCTTTGCAAGCACTTAGACAGAAAAAGAGGCCATGAAACCTAGGGGTTTTGCTTGGGTGCTCTGGTAGATGCCTAGTAGTCACAACACATCTAGATCCTGGGTTTGTATCCAACACAGCCTACAAATAATCTCTTATTCTAGTGTATTGTCCTCTCTGATCTCCTTGGGCAACCTTCAATGCTTGCTTCCTAGCCCTGTAGGCCATATGGGTGGAGATCTCTACTCCATATTTCTTCTTCAGTGTCTGCATTATTGTGGTGACTGGTGTGCCAATATCAACTCTCATCATTGCCTCACACTGTTGTACAACCCATTTTGCAGTGACCTTCGTGTTCTCTCCTACTGCTGGGCATGTGTGCACAAAATTTGCCTTCCTTATGCAAAAAGTAGTCTCATTTGCAACAATAGAAGCTGCAATAAAGAAAGGGCATTTTGCATTTGTGCACACTACTATGATGTTGTCATTGCAGTTTCTGTGGAACTCATAATTCCTATTCTGAGTTATGTGCAAT
>JAAAWM010008820.1:0-17118 GCA_036873465.1 Thinopyrum obtusiflorum
CTCAATGACTTGTTCCCACCAAATGAGGACATAATCTTGGAACTCAAGGGATGCCATCGCGATCTTCTTCTCTTCTTCATAGTTGTGCAAGCGGAAGATTTTGTCGACTTTCAATGCCCATGAAAGGTACTCTTCGGGATAATTGCTTCTATTGAACTTGGGCATGGTGAACTTTAGCTTTCCTAGCGTTGCTCTTCATTGTGTTCGGGTCGGGGATGATGACGTCCTTGACGAGGAGGATCATCTGACTTGAGGTTGTCAAAGCTTTCTTGTAACTTGACTTGTCGATGTTGCTTGTAGAAGGCTTGGTTGATGTAGAAGGTGTTGGAGTCGTTGAAGCTTGGGTGTTGGAGAAACCATAGGACTTGGATGAGAACTTGGCATACTTGAAGTCATCTTGCACTTGACGTTCCACTTTGGTAGCTTGATGCACTAGCTCGATGAGGTTCGAGTATGGTTGGAAGTCGGTGATCTTCTTGATAGGGTGATTGAGTCTATTCAAGAAACGTGACATAGTTTTCTCATCATCTTCCGTGACATTGGCTCGTATCATTGCAATCTCCATTTCCTTGTAGTACTCTTCAACTCTCTTGGTTCCTTGCTTGTGGAGCTAGAGTTTCTTGAAAAGGTCACGATTCTAGTAGGTAGGCACGAAGCGTGCTCTCATGACATCCTTCATTTGCGCCCAAGTAGTGATGGGTGGTTCACCTTTTGCCTCTCGGCGCTCAATGACTTGTTCCCACCAAATGAGGACATAATCTTGGAACTCAAGGGATGCCATCGCGATCTTCTTCTCTTCTTCATAGTTGTGCAAGGGGGGGGGGGGGGGGGGGGGGGGGGGGGGGGGGGGGGGGGGGGGGGGGGGGGGGGGGGGGGGGGGGGGGGGGGGGGGGGGGGGGGGGGGGGGGGGGGGGGGGGGGGGGGGGGGGGGGGGGGGGGGGGGGGGGGGGGGGGGGGGGGGGGGGGGGGGGGGGGGGGGGGGGGGGGGGGGGGGGGGGGGGGGGGGGGGGGGGGGGGGGGGGGGGGGGGGGGGGGGGGGGGGGGGGGGGGGGGGGGGGGGGGGGGGGGGGGGGGGGGGGGGGGGGGGGGGGGGGGGGGGGGGGGGGGGGGGGGGGGGGGGGGGGGGGGGGGGGGGGGGGGGGGGGGGGGGGGGGGGGGGGGGGGGGGGGGGGGGGGGGGGGGGGGGGGGGGGGGGGGGGGGGGGGGGGGGGGGGGGGGGGGGGGGGGGGGGGGGGGGGGGGGGGGGGGGGGGGGGGGGGGGGGGGGGGGGGGGGGGGGGGGGGGGGGGGGGGGGGGGGGGGGGGGGGGGGGGGGGGGGGGGGGGGGGGGGGGGGGGGGGGGGGGGGGGGGGGGGGGGGGGGGGGGGGGGGGGGGGGGGGGGGGGGGGGGGGGGGGGGGGGGGGGGGGGGGGGGGGGGGGGGGGGGGGGGGGGGGGGGGGGTCGAAGAGTGTTCGATGTTGATGTACTTGAGCCGGAGAGGGTGAAGTCGGAGTGTCGACTTGAACGACTCCTTCTTGATGAGGATGAAGTGGAAGAAGAGCGATTGAGCAACAAAGCGTGAATCTCGTCCATTCTCGCGTTGTTCTCTTGCTTGTTATTGTGAGGCTTGTTGTCGAAGTAGTCCCTTGTACGTTGCTCGGAGAGTCACAGGTCGGCGGCGAGGTTGTTGATGCGTTCACTCATTGCTTGTTGCTCTTGATGTAAAGCACGTTGTGCTCCAAAGAGGTGGCTCTTGGTGACGTAGGAGTTTATGTCGCCGTCGTGCTCAATCAAGAGTGGGTTGGTAGAACTACTTGGCCTATCCATCATTCCAAGAGAAAATGTATGAGTGGGATAAAGAGAAGAACGTATACCAAATGTACCTTGACCAAAGTTGAAAGTGGATCAATGATCACTCCAATGTGGACAAGGAAATATCACAATTGGTACCAAGTCTTGTCGGTTTCTCACACCTACACAAGTAAAAGCTTATGGTGGAGCTTGGTTAGGATGGTGGCACAAAATTTGATGCAATTGTAAGTGATCTTCAATAATGTTGGAAAAGATTCGCAAGATTGCAATGCAACAAGTAGATCAAGCAATGTAATGTACACAGAAACACACACGCAAAGAGATAAGTGGGTTTGGGCAACCAAGGATGAGACAAAATGTGGAATCCACAAAAATGCTCTTGTTGCACAACACTAGAGAGACACTAGCACGATTGCACAATAGGAGGATACAAGACTTGTGCACGACCTACTAAGCAAAAATGCAATGACTTGTATCCCAAGTATGTTCTATGCAAGGTGTTTCGATGATATGATCCAAGATGATCTAATATGACAATATTAATGTTGTATGATGCTATGGTGCTCTCTTAAAAGCTCTTTGCTTATCTTTTCCTTTTTCTTAAAATCTTGTTTTGCTTTTTGTTGTTTGAGCTCTTTTCTCAGGCAATGCTTGATGAACCAAGATAGCAATTGTGTATGTGATGACAACCTTGTGACACAAGAGATGATACCAAGATATGGAACAATTATGTATGTATGCTATGAGATGTATGACCACTAAGGTGCACAAGTCTCATTGCCGGAAATACTCAAAGGCTAGTCTCGATGGGTAAGCGACGCAAAGGAGTAAGGCTATGATGGCTATAATGTCATGGCAATAATGATATGTCCAATACCAAGGTGAGGTTACCATTTCTTTGGTTCCTCGTTCGTACGCAAGCACGGATGACGGTGATCGAATGAGTGTGACGAATAACAAGATGTAGTCAAGGTGGTCATTGTTGATGACGCGTCCGTGGTGAAGATGAGTGGCGGTCATGTTGATGACGAACTGTACCTAAATAGCCGAAACACAAGTAGGACACGCTACCACAACTCAAATTCTCAAAGCAAAATTGGACAAAAAATGTCGGAGTTGGTGTTGGTAAGTGGTGGTTGTGTATGTGTTATATGGTGGTGCTATGCGGAAGTGGTGGAGGTATGCGGAAGTATATGTGGGCACCGGAACAAAATTTGGCGAATATGGGCAGAAAACGGGCGGTGGAGAGGAAGTGGTGCTACCAGGGGCCGGATGTCCGAGCTGGATGGGCGGATGTCCGGGCTTGTCGGGCCGGATGTTCGGGATCTGTATCCGGGGATGAATTCGAAGATCTTCGCGAGGAGAGGTCAATGTAACGCCCCGAGACCGATGCGCCAGGTGTCTTCCAGTTATTCACCGACGTTGCCATGTCATTTGCTTGCGTGTTGCATCTTGCCGTGTCATCATATGCATTGCATCATCATGTTTTCAAAACTTGCATCCGTCCCGACCTCCCCGTTTCTTCCGTTGTCTGTTCTGAGTCCAGACACCCTTGCACGCGCCCGCGACACGTCCGAAATAGTATTTTATAAGTGGCCGAAAAAGGTTCTCGAAATGGGATGAGAGTTGGCGTGCGGTCTTGTTATGTTGTCAGTAGGCCGCCTGCCAAGTTTCATTGCATTCGGAGTCCGTTTGACGCCCCAACGGATAACTATAGCGACATTATAGTCGGTCAAATCGTCGAACGTTTTCGGTCTGGGGGGGGGGGGGGGGGGGGGGGGGGGGGGGGGGGGGGGGGGGGGGGGGGGGGGGGGGGGGGGGGGGGGGGGGGGGGGGGGGGGGGGGGGGGGGGGGGGGGGGGGGGGGGGGGGGGGGGGGGGGGGGGGGGGGGGGGGGGGGGGGGGGGGGGGGGGGGGGGGGGGGGGGGGGGGGGGGGGGGGGGGGGGGGGGGGGGGGGGGGGGGGGGGGGGGGGGGGGGGGGGGGGGGGGGGGGGGGGGGGGGGGGGGGGGGGGGGGGGGGGGGGGGGGGGGGGGGGGGGGGGGGGGGGGGGGGGGGGGGGGGGGGGGGGGGGGGGGGGGGGGGGGGGGGGGGGGGGGGGGGGGGGGGGGGGGGGGGGGGGGGGGGGGGGGGGGGGGGGGGGGGGGGGGGGGGGGGGGGGGGGGGGGGGGGGGGGGGGGGGGGGGGGGGGGGGGGGGGGGGGGGGGGGGGGGGGGGGGGGGGGGGGGGGGGGGGGGGGGGGGGGGGGGGGGGGGGGGGGGGGGGGGGGGGGGGGGGGGGGGGGGGGGGGGGGGGGGGGGGGGGGGGGGGGGGGGGGGGGGGGGGGGGGGGGGGGGGGGGGGGGGGGGGGGGGGGGGGGGGGGGGGGGGGGGGGGGGGGGGGGGGGGGGGGGGGGGGGGGGGGGGGGGGGGGGGGGGGGGGGGGGGGGGGGGGGGGGGGGGGGGGGGGGGGGGGGGGGGGGGGGGGGGGGGGGGGGGGGGGGGGGGGGGGGGGGGGGGGGGGGGGGGGGGGGGGGGGGGGGGGGGGGGGGGGGGGGGGGGGGGGGGGGGGGGGGGGGGGGGGGGGGGGGGGGGGGGGGGGGGGGGGGGGGGGGGGGGGGGGGGGGGGGGGGGGGGGGGGGGGGGGGGGGGGGGGGGGGGGGGGGGGGGGGGGGGGGGGGGGGGGGGGGGGGGGGGGGGGGGGGGGGGGGGGGGGGGGGGGGGGGGGGGGGGGGGGGGGGGGGGGGGGGGGGGGGGGGGGGGGGGGGGGGGGGGGGGGGGGGGGGGGGGGGGGGGGGGGGGGGGGGGGGGGGGGGGGGGGGGGGGGGGGGGGGGGGGGGGGGGGGGGGGGGGGGGGGGGGGGGGGGGGGGGGGGGGGGGGGGGGGGGGGGGGGGGGGGGGGGGGGGGGGGGGGGGGGGGGGGGGGGGGGGGGGGGGGGGGGGGGGGGGGGGGGGGGGGGGGGGGGGGGGGGGGGGGGGGGGGGGGGGGGGGGGGGGGGGGGGGGGGGGGGGGGGGGGGGGGGGGGGGGGGGGGGGGGGGGGGGGGGGGGGGGGGGGGGGGGGGGGGGGGGGGGGGGGGGGGGGGGGGGGGGGGGGGGGGGGGGGGGGGGGGGGGGGGGGGGGGGGGGGGGGGGGGGGGGGGGGGGGGGGGGGGGGGGGGGGGGGGGGGGGGGGGGGGGGGGGGGGGGGGGGGGGGGGGGGGGGGGGGGGGGGGGGGGGGGGGGGGGGGGGGGGGGGGGGGGGGGGGGGGGGGGGGGGGGGGGGGGGGGGGGGGGGGGGGGGGGGGGGGGGGGGGGGGGGGGGGGGGGGGGGGGGGGGGGGGGGGGGGGGGGGGGGGGGGGGGGGGGGGGGGGGGGGGGGGGGGGGGGGGGGGGGGGGGGGGGGGGGGGGGGGGGGGGGGGGGGGGGGGGGGGGGGGGGGGGGGGGGGGGGGGGGGGGGGGGGGGGGGGGGGGGGGGGGGGGGGGGGGGGGGGGGGGGGGGGGGGGGGGGGGGGGGGGGGGGGGGGGGGGGGGGGGGGGGGGGGGGGGGGGGGGGGGGGGGGGGGGGGGGGGGGGGGGGGGGGGGGGGGGGGGGGGGGGGGGGGGGGGGGGGGGGGGGGGGGGGGGGGGGGGGGGGGGGGGGGGGGGGGGGGGGGGGGGGGGGGGGGGGGGGGGGGGGGGGGGGGGGGGGGGGGGGGGGGGGGGGGGGGGGGGGGGGGGGGGGGGGGGGGGGGGGGGGGGGGGGGGGGGGGGGGGGGGGGGGGGGGGGGGGGGGGGGGGGGGGGGGGGGGGGGGGGGGGGGGGGGGGGGGGGGGGGGGGGGGGGGGGGGGGGGGGGGGGGGGGGGGGGGGGGGGGGGGGGGGGGGGGGGGGGGGGGGGGGGGGGGGGGGGGGGGGGGGGGGGGGGGGGGGGGGGGGGGGGGGGGGGGGGGGGGGGGGGGGGGGGGGGGGGGGGGGGGGGGGGGGGGGGGGGGGGGGGGGGGGGGGGGGGGGGGGGGGGGGGGGGGGGGGGGGGGGGGGGGGGGGGGGGGGGGGGGGGGGGGGGGGGGGGGGGGGGGGGGGGGGGGGGGGGGGGGGGGGGGGGGGGGGGGGGGGGGGGGGGGGGGGGGGGGGGGGGGGGGGGGGGGGGGGGGGGGGGGGGGGGGGGGGGGGGGGGGGGGGGGGGGGGGGGGGGGGGGGGGGGGGGGGGGGGGGGGGGGGGGGGGGGGGGGGGGGGGGGGGGGGGGGGGGGGGGGGGGGGGGGGGGGGGGGGGGGGGGGGGGGGGGGGGGGGGGGGGGGGGGGGGGGGGGGGGGGGGGGGGGGGGGGGGGGGGGGGGGGGGGGGGGGGGGGGGGGGGGGGGGGGGGGGGGGGGGGGGGGGGGGGGGGGGGGGGGGGGGGGGGGGGGGGGGGGGGGGGGGGGGGGGGGGGGGGGGGGGGGGGGGGGGGGGGGGGGGGGGGGGGGGGGGGGGGGGGGGGGGGGGGGGGGGGGGGGGGGGGGGGGGGGGGGGGGGGGGGGGGGGGGGGGGGGGGGGGGGGGGGGGGGGGGGGGGGGGGGGGGGGGGGGGGGGGGGGGGGGGGGGGGGGGGGGGGGGGGGGGGGGGGGGGGGGGGGGGGGGGGGGGGGGGGGGGGGGGGGGGGGGGGGGGGGGGGGGGGGGGGGGGGGGGGGGGGGGGGGGGGGGGGGGGGGGGGGGGGGGGGGGGGGGGGGGGGGGGGGGGGGGGGGGGGGTTCACGAATGTGAATCTGATGATAGCCCATATGGAGGTCAAGCTTGGAGAATACTTGAGCACCCTTAAGTTGCTCGAATAGCTCATTGATGTTGGTAAGTGGGTACTTGTTCTTTATTGTCTTCTTGTTCAATGGGCGGTAGTCGACACAAAGTTGGTCCGTGCCATCCTTCTTCTGTACAAAAAGAACACCACAACCCCATGGAGATGAGCTCGGTCTGATCAGACCCAGCCGCTCTTGTTCATCGAGTTGTTTCTTCAATTCCTTTGGTCCAAGCTTGTAAGGACGCTTGCAAACAGGTTCCATGCCAGGCTCAAGATCGATAATGAATTCAACTGGCCAGTGAGGAGGCATTCCTGGAAGCTTTTCTTGAAAGACGTCTTGATATTCACAAACGACTGGAATCCGAGAGATGGCATTCAACTCACCCTTCTCATTGAGAGAAAACAGTCGAATGGTCTCATCACAAGCGGCATAGATGGTCACATCCTCAGAAGAGTGTGTCAATTGAATCTGCCTAGCAGCACAATCAAGTTGAGCCTTGTTCTTAGAAAGCCATTCCATGCCGAGAATTAGATCAATATCCGAGTCACCAAGGACCATTGGAGAAGACAGAAATTTATAGTCTCCCATCTTGATAGAAACATCCGGAGCCATCATTTTGGTGTTCATGAACAAACCCGGAGAGGAAACCACTATCGGATTAGGCAAATCGATAGTATGCAAATCGTGCATGGATGCAAAAGGCTTTGATATGAGTGACAAAGATGCACCAGTATCAAATAAGACTCTTGCAGGAATATCATTAACTAGAAGATTACCCATGATCACTTCTGAAGAGTCCTCTGCCTGAGCTGCATTCATCATGTTCACCCTTGTCGACTTGGAATTGTGCTTGACCACTGCATTGCTAGCAGATCTCACAGGAGGAGGAGGTGGAAGACGCCTTTGGTTGAAGCATCTGTTTGCATAGTGCCCTTTCTGCTAACACTTATTACAAGTAACCTCTGAAAGCGGCCAGTGATAGGGGGGGGGGGGGGGGGGGGGGGGGGGGGGGGGGGGGGGGGGGGTGGGAAGATCCATTGCCACCTTTACTCTTCTGCTGGTAAGACTGACGAAATGGAGGAGGAGGAGGCAACCAGAACTTTTGTTGTTTAGCTTCCACTTGAGATGAAGAAGACGATTGAGTTGCATCCCTGACTCTCTTCTTAGAAGCATCGCACTTGAGCTGAGCAGCCTCTTGCTTTAGTGCCATGTTGTAGAATTCATCATACTTGGTCGGCTCAAAAAGCACGAGAGCTAATTGCAGATCTTCTCTGAGGCCACCTCTGAATTGATAAATCATGCTCTTTTCGTCAAGGACGTCTTGTTTAGTGAAGCGAGTGAGCCTCTGAAATAGGATGTTGTATTGGTAAACAGACATGCTGCCTTGCTTTAGATTGCGGAACTCCTCGCGCTTACTCTCAGCAACACTTTGTGGAATGTAGTGAGCTTTGAAGTCTCAGCAGAAATCATCCCAGGTAATCATACGACCTCCTATGGAATCTTTGTATTGTTGATACCACTCAGTAGCTTGGTCTTTGAGTTGGAACGAAGCAAACTTGACAAAGTCCTCAGGCCTGACATTGCTACACTCAAAATGTTTGCAGATATCCACGAGCCAGTCGTTGGCGTCTGTGGCCTCGACATAGTTACTGAAGGACTTCGTCTGGTTTGCGAGGAACCGATTGAGGGTAGCAAACCGAGGCTGATTGTTTCCTTGGCCTTGATTTCCTTGGTTGCCTTGCCTTGGTTGCGCTTTTGCAAGAGCTGCAAAAGCATCTGAGTGTTGGCGTTGGTGGCTGACATGACAGCTTGCCATGCCACCAGAGGTGGAGGTGGTGGCAGAGGTTCCGATTCTGACGCATTGGAGGAGCCATCCTGAAGAAGGTTGACATCCGTTAGCTTCTTGAAAGACATATATTCAAAGCTGAATCAATGGATCGAAATTGCAACATAAAGCCTTAACATTCGAACAAGAATGAACGAATGAATTCCAAAGTAAATCATCACACTTCCATAAATTGAGAAGCAACTTAGATAGAGATAGATGAATAAAGCAACAAGGTACGGACTTGAACAAATAATTGGTAAGGATTACCCAATCACAAACCAAATATCAGCGGGAAGAAATACTAGAGCTACAAGAATTCGCACCTATGAAACTCCCAAAACTTTCTTGTTATGCAATCAGGTGTTGGGGATACAGGGGAAGCATAATATCTCACTCAAAACTAGCAAATCCTACATCCAGCTGTATCCATCCTTCAACACATAACCAAGGGGGGGGGGGGGGGGGGGGGGGGGGGGGGGGGGGGGGGGGGGGGGGGGGGGGGGGGGGGGGGGGGGGGGGGGGGGGGGGGGGGGGGGGGGGGGGGGGGGGGGGGGGGGGGGGGGGGGGGGGGGGGGGGGGGGGGGGGGGGGGGGGGGGGGGGGGGGGGGGGGGGGGGGGGGGGGGGGGGGGGGGGGGGGGGGGGGGGGGGGGGGGGGGGGGGGGGGGGGGGGGGGGGGGGGGGGGGGGGGGGGGGGGGGGGGGGGGGGGGGGGGGGGGGGGGGGGGGGGGGGGGGGGGGGGGGGGGGGGGGGGGGGGGGGGGGGGGGGGGGGGGGGGGGGGGGGGGGGGGGGGGGGGGGGGGGGGGGGGGGGGGGGGGGGGGGGGGGGGGGGGGGGGGGGGGGGGGGGGGGGGGGGGGGCAAATCCTTTATTATTCCCATCAATGTGGACTCTGCTGTCATGACTGAATTAGCTGCTGCATTTGGATGCCAGATTGGGAAAATGCCTTTTACCTACCTTGGGTTACCTGTGGGAACTACTAGGCCAAAAATGGTTGATTTTATGCCATTGGTGGACTGCATGGAGAGGAGAATGACAGCTAGCTCATCTTTTTTAAATCAGGGGGAAAGACTGCAGTTTCTGAACTCTGCCTTGTCTTCTATGCCCATTTTTTTCCTTTGCAGTTTGGCTGTTCCTGCTGGAATTCTGAAGCAATTGGAGAGAATTCAGAGGCAATGCCTCTGGAGGAAGAATAGAGGAGAGCCTGCCCCTTCACTTGCTGCTTGGGACCTTATTTGCAGGCCAAAAAACAAGGGAGGCCTTGGTATTCTCAACCTTGGTGTTCAGAATGTTGCACTTCTGCTCAAACATGCAAATAGCTTTCTTAATAAAAAGGATCTCCCATGGGTGTCTTTAATTTGGGATTCCTACTATCATGACAGAGTGCCCCAAGGAACTTCTGATTGTGGCTCTTTCTGGTGGAAGGATATATGCAAGGTCATGCAGAACTTTCGGGAGTGTGCTTGGGTTCAGATTAATGAAGGGGACACTGCCCTCATGTGGTCAGACAACTGGCAGCTTGATGAACAGGTGTCTAGCCTTCAATTCAGATTCCCCAGGCTCTTTTCCTATGTTAAGGACCCCTGGATCACTGTTAAAGAGTTCTTGGACTCTCAGGACATGTTCCAGCACTTCCACCTTCCTTCGTCCAGCCAGGCTTTTGATGACCTGACCACTCTCCAGTATCTGTTGGATGGCCACAATAGAGCACCTGGGTCCAAGGATATCTGGTTTTGGAATGGCACTGCCAAGGGATACACACCAAAGTCCTTCAACCCTTTGACAACTTGGATCTGGAAGTCCTCCTGTACAATGAAAATCAAAGTTTTTGCTTGGATGCTTATTATGGACAGGTTGAACACTAAGGACATGGTGGAAAGGAGGCATTGGCATCTGGAGGATGGAGTAAATTGTGTTCTCTGTCCTTTGCAGACTAGGGAAACAAGAGATCATCTGTTCTTTAATTGTAACTTTAGTGTCAGAGTTTGGAACTATCTGCAAATTGATTGGTCATCTGGGGGGTGACTCCATGGCTGATTTGGTTATTAATGCTAGCAGGAGCTTTGGGAAGCCCTTCTTCAGTGAAGTGGTGTTTATTGCTTGCTGGAATATATGGATTATCAGGAATGCTAAGGTCTTCAGGCATGAGAGAGCTGGATTTAATAAATGGAGAAGTGCATTCATCCATGATATTAGCTTAATGCAATACAGAGTGAAAGCTGCCTACAAGGATGATCTCCTTAGATGGATCTCATTTCTGCCTCCTTGAGGCCAATGTTTTGTAATTTTAACTTGTTTCTTCTCTTTCTTCCCTTAGTTTAGTTTGATTACCTCTTGTAATCCCCCATAGTACTTGTACTTGCACTATCTCTATCTTTTTTAATAAAGTTTTGATATGCTGTGGGGGTTTATCCTACAGTTCCCAGTCAAAAAAATAATAATAAAAAGAAGATAACCCCAAATGCTAGATCCCCGATCATCCCAACTGGGCACCACTACTGATCATCCGGAAACGAAACATAGTAACGATCAAGGTCCTCGTCGAACTCCCACTTGAGTTCGGTAGCATCACCTGCACTGGTATCATCGGCACCTGCAACTGTTTTGGTAGTATCTGTGAGCCACGAGGACTCAACAATCTCAAAACCCGCGAGATCAAGACTATTTAAACTTATGGGTAGGATGGGGTAATGAGGTGGAGCTGCAGCAAGCGCTAAGCAAATATGGTGGCTAACATACGCAAATAAGAGTAAGATGAGAAGCTACGCAACGGTCGTGAAACTAGAAGTGATCAAGAAGTGATCCTGAAACTACTTACGTTCAGACATAACCCAAACCGTGTTCACTTCCCGGACTCCGCCGAAAAGAGACCATCATGGTTACACACGCGGTTGCTGCATTTTAATTAAGTCAAGTGTCAAGTTCTCTACAACCGGATATTAACAAATTCCCATCTGCCACATAACTGCGGGCACGGCTCTCGAAAGTTTATACCCTGCAGGGGTGTCCCAACTTAGCCCATCACAAGCTCTCACGATCAACGAAGGATATTCCTTCTCCCGGAACAACCCGATCAGACTCGGAATCCCGGTTACAAGACATTTCGGCAATGGTAAAACAAGTCCAGCAAGACCACCCGAATGTGCCAACAAATCCCGATAGGAGCTGCATATATCTCATTCTCAGGGCACACCGGATGAGACAGGCTACGAGTAAAACCAGCCCTCGAGTTTTCCCGAGGTGGCCCCGCAGGCGGCTCGGTTCGGACCAACACTCAGAGGAGCACTGGCCCGGGGGGGTCTAAAATAAAGATGACCCTTGAGTCTGCAGAACCCAAGGGAAAGGTATTTGTGGGGGGGGGGGGGGGGGGGGGGGGGGGGGGGGGGGGGGGGGGGGGGGGGGGGGGGGGGGGGGGGGGGGGGGGGGGGGGGGGGGGGGGGGGGGGGGGGGGGGGGGGGGGGGGGGGGGGGGGGGGGGGGGGGGGGGGGGGGGGGGGGGGGGGGGGGGGGGGGGGGGGGGGGGGGGGGGGGGGGGGGGGGGGGGGGGGGGGGGGGGGGGGGGGGGGGGGGGGGGGGGGGGGGGGGGGGGGGGGGGGGGGGGGGGGGGGGGGGGGGGGGGGGGGGGGGGGGGGGGGGGGGGGGGGGGGGGGGGGGGGGGGGGGGGGGGGGGGGGGGGGGGGGGGGGGGGGGGGGGGGGGGGGGGGGGGGGGGGGGGGGGGGGGGGGGGGGGGGGGGGGGGGGGGGGGGGGGGGGGGGGGGGGGGGGGGGGGGGGGGGGGGGGGGGGGGGGGGGGGGGGGGGGGGGGGGGGGGGGGGGGGGGGGGGGGGGGGGGGGGGGGGGGGGGGGGGGGGGGGGGGGGGGGGGGGGGGGGGGGGGGGGGGGGGGGGGGGGGGGGGGGGGGGGGGGGGGGGGTTTACCAAGTATATAGATGCATTAATTAAATAAGATATATTGTGATATCCCAATATAATCATGTTCCAACATGGAGCAATCTTCAACTTCACCTGCAACTAACAACGCTATAAGAGAGGCTGAGCAAAAGCGGTAACATAGCCAAACAACGGTTTGCTAGGAAGGTGGGTTAGAGGCTTGACATGGCAATATGGGAGGCATGATAAACAAGTGGTAGGTAGCACGACATAGCGATAGAGCAAACAACTAGCAAGCAAAGATAGAAGTGATATCGAGGGTAATGGTCATCTTGCCTGAGATCCCGCAAGGAAGAAGAACGAGTCCAAGAAGAAGACAAACGCACGGAGTTGAAAGGATCCTCACAACTCCGGAATGAAACCGAAGCTAACGAGAGAAGCAAACCGGAAAGAAGCAAACTACATGGTAAACACACAAGCATAAACATGGCATGATGCACAAACAATTATGATGCATGTCCGGTTTAAAGAGGCATGGCATGGCAAAGTGCAACAAACAACACTACAAATTAAGTGGAGCTCAATATGCAACGAGTTGCATATTGACGAAACGCCACGTTCAATTATTTAGTTCGCTCTTGTTTATGCTACTCAACAATATTAAAATGTTATTATACATGGCAAGGGGTGAAGCATAAGTAAACTAACTATTTAGGCAAGTTTAAATGAGGCCGGAACAACAAACAACAATTCCAAAAAATCCCCATATGCATATTTTGAATTCAGTACTGTTCTGTCCTAAAGCATATTTAATTATTGTTAAACAGTAAAACAAAATGCACCATGTTAATCTATGCATTATTCTAGAGAAGTTTCATATATAGTTTATTTAATTCGGAGCTACGGTTAATTAGTTATGAAATAAATCATTTTAACATGTCATTATGCAAAACAAATGCAAACAGCAATTTAAGCATTTCAAACATGGATGAAAGTAGCATATTATGAAACTAGATGAAATTCTAAGCATTTTAGATGTTTACATCATTTTAAACCGATGCACGGTTGGCGAGAGATTAATGCATGAAGTGCAAGGGGTTTTCTGCAAAATTGGACTCTCTGGATAAATACTAAAATCACAACAGAGGAAAACAACACGCATCGGGCTGAAGCTGGATCGAACTGGGTTGCTCACCATGGCACTTGGGCCGGCTCGGAGCAGTGGCTGGGCCTGGCGACACAGCTGCCTGGCGGCTGGGAGGTCCATGCGGGCGAAGGGAGTAGGGCCTGCGCGGCTGCGCGTGAAGCAGAGGAGGTGGGGTCGAGCTTTTCGCAGAGTCAACGCAGGCGCGGCATCGTCCTGTCGCTCGAAGCAGAGGAAGCAAGGGTCAGCGGCAGGTTCGGCAGGGACGGGAACGACGTGCAAGAAGGCGAGGGGCGGCGAGCTCGACCAGATCCAGCACTCGGTCGTCGAACTTGGCTTGGCGGTGCTCAGGACGGAACGGAGGTCGAGGCGCAGCGGAAGGCCCGGAACAGGCGAGCGACAGCTCGACGCAGGGGACTCGACGACCCGCGCGATGCAGGGGAACTGGGGGTGCAACTTCGGTCGCTTGCCTCGCTCGCAGACGAGGACGAGGCAGGAGGTCGCGCGAGGGACTTGGCGGCGGGGACGGCCTGAAGCTGCTGCTGGTTCGGGCGACAGAGACAGGCGCCCACGTCCTGGACAAAGCAGAGGACTTGGCGCGGCTACGATGACGAGGACCCGCTGGATCCGACGAGGAACCGAACAAGGAGGATGGGGAGGGGGCGTCGGGGCCGGATCCTCCTCTGCTGCTGCAGGCACGGGGACGAGGAGGAGGGAGCTCGTGCTCCTGCAGGGGAACACGGGAAGGAGAGAGAGGTTAGAGCATAGGGAGAAGAAGAACGGGAGGAAGGAGGGCGCGACGGGGCCAGGCCTGTATCCGTGGACGAGGCGCGGCTGGAAGTCACGGTCAACGACGACGCAAGGCAGGGGACTCCGGGCGGCTGCTGCTCGCCGACAACAGTGGGGTCGGTTGGCCTCGGGCACAAACTCTTGCTCGATCCAACTGAGAGGAGGACGGGCAGGGACGAGGGTTACGGGGGAAGCTGGTTGTGGTGGAGTGGATCGAGGAGGGAATGTATTTGGTTGGCTGGTGTGTGAACTCGAGGAGGGGATGGATCCCGAGAGAGATTTGGTGGAGTGGCGGCGGCGGCTGGCTGGGAGGATGGGACATCTCCCTAAATTTTAGGGTTGGTCTGGGGTATATAGCAGGCGGAAGGAGTTTTAGGGGCGTCCGATCGTTATCGGACAACTCCGGGTCAATTGGGTAGTCAAAAGAATAAACGAAAGAAGTATTGTGGTATTTTGGGGTTGATCCGGACTCAACGGTCATGACTGAGGGGATTCGGGTTCAGAGCAGTTTTCGAACACGCATGCGAGAGGGGTTAGGCGGTCACGGTCAAGAGGGAAGCGAAAAGCCGATTAGTCTGGAATGGTCAACGAAGGCAGGGGGACACGGCAACTACGAACGGACCACGAGTTTTTATGAAAACATGCGGATGCATTGCGGATGATGCGATGATGAATGCAACAAACAAAACAAAACACACGACAACAACAAAATAACCGGAAGGCTTCTGGAGCGTCGGTCTCAGGTTGTTACAATGGGCTCCAGAGAATCAAACTGAAAAGACTCCTGAAATGCTCCGGATGGGTATGAAAAGAATTCTTGATGATTGGAACAATTTGAGGGGATGACATCAAGCTAGAACCATGAATCTTCAAGAGAACGGACCCAAATTTGAGAGAAACTCTTCTTCGGTCTTCAAATGTTGAGAATGACGATGAGAAACACCACCATGAATTATCGAGGCACTCCGGAATGAAGAATAGAAAGGTTGAACCAACGATGAAAAGAATTTGAAAGCGAACTTGGAGGGCATAAGACTGATGAAAATTCATTCTTACGTCAAAGTTTCAAAAGTTTTGAGAATAGCTCCAGAAAAAATAGAAGAGTTAGGTATGATCCTAGGAAAGACCTGTGGGTTAGGGCCCACTCAAAGAAACACCGTTGAACGATTGCCGCGGAAGAGATAATGCACCGGTTGATTTGAACGTCTTGAATGAGGTAACAACCTCGAAATAGCTTGAACGGAGTGAGAATGGAAACACAAGTCTTCTGAGATGTCTCTAGCACCCCGGAGCAAATGAATAGCGAGATGAGAATGATTAAGAGGTGCACCGGCATAAGAAAGCACTTGAAACAAGGAAGGGGATAAAATCAGCACCTACAACTTGAATTGAATCCACCGGAAAAGAACACGAGAATGAAGAATGATAAACTTGAAGCTTCCTTAGCATCTTCTCGAGAATCACCGGATAAGAACATTGAAAGAAAAGAATGAAGAGACTTGTCACAAATAAAAGGATACATGAATAAGAAATCTGAATCCTTGAAGAAAAAGGGTGGGACGGTGGGAAAACAAAGGCCACTTGGGACGAACGAAACGGACAAATCCTCAGGCTTCTCAACGGCGCTCGTATGGAATAACTTGAAGAGAAGTGCACCATTTGAAAAGGATTGACATGACAATCTCGATGATCAAGAAGAATTAGCACTCCCATAGAGATATGAGAACACCTCTTAGGAAAAAGGTATGGAATCAACACTTGACTTCGAAGCAACTCGAATACCAAAACAAAAACAAAAACAAAGGATTGGCTTGCAGAATAAGCCGGAAACAAATACATACGATAGAGATTCACCCAATCCCATATCATGCATTTGTCGGAAAGATATTATAGGTAACTACTTGAATTCCCACCTAAAAACTACCGAAACTTCCTGGTTATGCAATCTGGTGTTGGGGATACAGGGAGGCACAAATATCTCACACAACTAACAAATCCTACACTCCAACTGTATCCATCCGTTAACACATAACCAAGAAAACCTTGGAAATCGTGTACCTTAGACCTTCAAAAACATCTGATATACTAGCTGTGGCAATACATCTGGTCACTCTCACCAGTACTGGGTGTCGCCAAACTACTCTCACCAAAAAGAGCATAGAAGCGTTTTCGATGTCGGCGTCCTCTGGTATTTTGGAACTGAAACGATAAACACTGTGACGAAAACACCTTGGAGCTGAACTCCCCGGGACACTACCACAACCCCTAAATGCCAGGAGGCACCAAGACAGAATCCCTGTCACAATGATATCAGAATGATTCCACAATACCCGCGTGATCCTAAAAAAATTTGAGCGAAAAAGGATAGATGAGTGGAGAAAACACCTATGTCGGGAGTCCTCACCAGAGCGACGAAGGGGATGAGGAGTAAAAAGAATTCCTACTCTCCGATATATAACTAGACACAAAATAGTTTTCTTCTAGACTCAACAACGATAGTGGTTCGATCAATCAAGGGGGCTCCTAAGGTCGGTAAAGCTCTGATACCAACTTGTAGCGCCCAAGATGCGAATCTATCCCAATCACGTGATGAATTCATGATCGGGGCACAATCGCATTTCGAGCACATAACAAGGTGGATATCATTACAACATACCATGTACAGAATAGATGAGAATACAAGATAAAGGCTTACACTCTCCACAAGCTACAACATGAATACAATAATTCATCAATACATAGCAATCATCATACAGAAGAGCAGGATCCGACTATGGATGAAATCAAACGAAAAAGAAGAATGACATCCACCCAGCTAATCCCAGGCTCCCGACCCGAAACCTATCCCTTGATCGAAGAAGAAGAAGAACTCCAAAAGCAAACAAGCATCACTCTCGCGTCAGATCATCGTATAACCTGTACCTGCAACTGTTGTAGTAACAATCTGTGAGCCACGATGACTCAACAATCCCATTACCATGGGTATCAAGACT
>JAAAWM010008821.1:5000-17133 GCA_036873465.1 Thinopyrum obtusiflorum
CCGCCCTCGGCGCCGGCTTCAAGGTAGCCGCTCCATGGGGGTGTGAGATGGAGCACCGTCGGCGCCGGGAGGTCGAGCTAAGGAGAAGGTGCGATGCGATGAGTGTACAACCTCTTTGGTGGCGCTGAGTAGGCCTCGGCTTCATCCGAGGAGTCGGTGAGGATGCTGCGGTTCCGGTGGAGCAGGTTAAGGCGGCGGGGGGGGGGGGGGGGGGGGGGGGGGGGGGGGGGGGGGGGGGGGGGGGGGGGGGGGGGGGGGGGGGGGGGGGGGGGGGGGGGGGGGGGGGGGGGGGGGGGGGGGGGGGGGGGGGGGGGGGGGGGGGGGGGGGGGGGGGGGGGGGGGGGGGGGGGGGGGGGGGGGGGGGGGGGGGGGGGGGGGGGGGGGGGGGGGGGGGGGGGGGGGGGGGGGGGGGGGGGGGGGGGGGGGGGGGGGGGGGGGGGGGGGGGGGGGGGGGGGGGGGGGGGGGGGGGGGGGGGGGGGGGGGGGGGGGGGGGGGGGGGGGGGGGGGGGGGGGGGGGGGGGGGGGGGGGGGGGGGGGGGGGGGGGGGGGGGGGGGGGGGGGGGGGGGGGGGGGGGGGGGGGGGGGGGGGGGGGGGGGGGGGGGGGGGGGGGGGGGGGGGGGGGGGGGGGGGGGGGGGGGGGGGGGGGGGGGGGGGGGGGGGGGGGGGGGGGGGGGGGGGGGGGGGGGGGGGGGGGGGGGGGGGGGGGGGGGGGGGGGGGGGGGGGGGGGGGGGGGGGGGGGGGGGGGGGGGGGGGGGGGGGGGGGGGGGGGGGGGGGGGGGGGGGGGGGGGGGGGGGGGGGGGGGGGGGGGGGGGGGGGGGGGGGGGGGGGGGGGGGGGGGGGGGGGGGGGGGGGGGGGGGGGGGGGGGGGGGGGGGGGGGGGGGGGGGGGGGGGGGGGGGGGGGGGGGGGGGGGGGGGGGGGGGGGGGGGGGGGGGGGGGGGGGGGGGGGGGGGGGGGGGGGGGGGGGGGGGGGGGGGGGGGGGGGGGGGGGGGGGGGGGGGGGACAATGTGAAAATTATATCATTGAAAGAACCTTTCACAGACGAATTTAACGGCGTGCTTTGTGTAAGTTGCATGTCATATATCATTGCTCTAATATTTGGTCAAATTTAGCATCGAAAAACGCATTAGGCCCTATATAGATGGAAGGAGGGAGTAGCTTTGAATAGCATTTCTATAGTAAAACGGGGCAAGACTCTCTCTTTGTGTGGTGTGAATAGTTTTATTTTTTTTGTTTTCTTTTTGGTTGAGGGAAGTGCGAATTGATTTTGTACGTACAAGTACAATATTACTACACGTTAGGCTTGTCCCTAAAATTCAACCCGCGTCTTGTTATATCCCGAAAATTCAGATATCATGCTCCCAAAACTGGCACCTTCACAACCCGCACCTTGCTATCCCGAAATTACAACGCGCGCGAAAACTCCCTCCAGCTGCCAAATTCCGACACGCGAAATCCCCCTTCTAAGCCTGAGCCGAAAGGGCCGCTAGTTCAAATCGGTGGGGGGTACTTTTGTAACACACCCTACATTTTGGACAAGCGCGTTCCTAAGTCATGCTTCACCCCCTCCCATCGCCCCCTTTTCGCCATTCGAAATCCCATGCCACCATAACCTCTCCGCTCCAGCCACGAAACCCCATGATAACCCACAAGTATAGGGGATCGCAACAGCTTTCGATGGTAGAGTATTCAACCCAAATTTATTGATTCGACACAAGGGGAGCCAAAGAATATTCTCAAGTATTAGCAGCTGAGTTGTCAATTCAACCACACCTGGAAACTTAGTATATGCAGGAAAGTGTTTAGTAGCAAAGTAATATGATAGTGGTGGTAGCGGCAACAAAAGTAAAGACAGCAAAAGTAATGTTTTTGTTATTTTTTGTAGTGATTGTAACAGTAGCAGCGGGAAATTAAATAAGCGAGAACCAATATATCGAAAACTCTTAGGCACAAGATCAGTGATGGATAATTATGCCGGATGCGGTTCATCATGTAACAGTCATAACATAGGGTGACACAGAACTAGCTCCAATTCATCAATGTAATGTAGGCATGTCTTCCGTATATAGTCATACGTGCTTATGGAAAAGAACTTGCATGAAATCTTTTGTCCTACCCTCCCGTGGCAGCGGGGTCCTATCGGAAACTAAGGGATATTAAGGCCTCCTTTTAATAGAGAACCGGAACAAAGGGGGGGGGGGGGGGGGGGGGGGGGGGGGGGGGGGGGGGGGGGGGGGGGGGGGGGGGGGGGGGGGGGGGGGGGGGGGGGGGGGGGGGGGGGGGGGGGGGGGGGGGGGGGGGGGGGGGGGGGGGGGGGGGGGGGGGGGGGGGGGGGGGGGGGGGGGGGGGGGGGGGGGGGGGGGGGGGGGGGGGGGGGGGGGGGGGGGGGGGGGGGGGGGGGGGGGGGGGGGGGGGGGGGGGGGGGGGGGGGGGGGGGGGGGGGGGGGGGGGGGGGGGGGGGGGGGGGGGGGGGGGGGGGGGGGGGGGGGGGGGGGGGGGGGGGGGGGGGGGGGGGGGGGGGGGGGGGGGGGGGGGGGGGGGGGGGGGGGGGGGGGGGGGGGGGGGGGGGGGGGGGGGGGGGGGGGGGGGGGGGGGGGGGGGGGGGGGGGGGGGGGGGGGGGGGGGGGGGGGGGGGGGGGGGGGGGGGGGGGGGGGGGGGGGGGGGGGGGGGGGGGGGGGGGGGGGGGGGGGGGGGGGGGGGGGGGGGGGGGGGGGGGGGGGGGGGGGGGGGGGGGGGGGGGGGGGGGGGGGGGGGGGGGGGGGGGGGGGGGGGGGGGGGGGGGGGGGGGGGGGGGGGGGGGGGGGGGGGGGGGGGGGGGGGGGGGGGGGGGGGGGGGGGGGGGGGGGGGGGGGGGGGGGGGGGGGGGGGGGGGGGGGGGGGGGGGGGGGGGGGGGGGGGGGGGGGGGGGGGGGGGGGGGGGGGGGGGGGGGGGGGGGGGGGGGGGGGGGGGGGGGGGGGGGGGGGGGGGGGGGGGGGGGGGGGGGGGGGGGGGGGGGGGGGGGGGGGGGGGGGGGGGGGGGGGGGGGGGGGGGGGGGGGGGGGGGGGGGGGGGGGGGGGGGGGGGGGGGGGGGGGGGGGGGGGGGGGGGGGGGGGGGGGGGGGGGGGGGGGGGGGGGGGGGGGGGGGGGGGGGGGGGGGGGGGGGGGGGGGGGGGGGGGGGGGGGGGGGGGGGGGGGGGGGGGGGGGGGGGGGGGGGGGGGGGGGGGGGGGGGGGGGGGGGGGGGGGGGGGGGGGGGGGGGGGGGGGGGGGGGGGGGGGGGGGGGGGGGGGGGGGGGGGGGGGGGGGGGGGGGGGGGGGGGGGGGGGGGGGGGGGGGGGGGGGGGGGGGGGGGGGGGGGGGGGGGGGGGGGGGGGGGGGGGGGGGGGGGGGGGGGGGGGGGGGGGGGGGGGGGGGGGGGGGGGGGGGGGGGGGGGGGGGGGGGGGGGGGGGGGGGGGGGGGGGGGGGGGGGGGGGGGGGGGGGGGGGGGGGGGGGGGGGGGGGGGGGGGGGGGGGGGGGGGGGGGGGGGGGGGGGGGGGGGGGGGGGGGGGGGGGGGGGGGGGGGGGGGGGGGGGGGGGGGGGGGGGGGGCCCGAAACAACTCCCCACCGCCGGTCCACCACCGCCCCGGCCAGCCCTATAGGCCCCCCGCCCCCACCCTGAACCCTAAGATAGATAGTGGGTACCTCTCCGGCGATCCCCCGTCCCCGCTGCGGGTGGTTCTTCCTTAACTCCGGCGAGCCCCCGTCCCCGCTGAAAATCGACTGACCCAAAAGTCGATTCAGTCGACTGAAGTGTAGCTAAATCGGAGCAGAGCAGCAGCACGAGCGAGGGGGAGAGCAGCAGCGCGAGCGAGCGAGAGCCGGAGCAGCAGCAGCTGGGCGAGCGAGCGATCGAGCGAGAGCCGGAGCAGCAGCAGCAGATCCGGCTGGTATGGACGCCGCCGCCGAAGGGGCCTCACACTGGGGGAGAGCCCCCGTGGAGATGCCGCCCTCGGCGCCGGCTTCAAGGTAGCCGCTCCATGGGGGTGTGAGATGGAGCACCGTCGGCGCCGGGAGGTCGAGCTAAGGAGAAGGTGCGATGCGATGAGTGTACAACCTCTTTGGTGGCGCTGAGTAGGCCTCGGCTTCATCCGAGGAGTCGGTGAGGATGCTGCGGTTCCGGTGGAGCAGGTTAAGGCGGCGCCCCCCCCCCCCCCCCCCCCCCCCCCCCCCCCCCCCCCCCCCCCCCCCCCCCCCCCCCCCCCCCCCCCCCCCCCCCCCCCCCCCCCCCCCCCCCCCCCCCCCCCCCCCCCCCCCCCCCCCCCCCCCCCCCCCCCCCCCCCCCCCCCCCCCCCCCCCCCCCCCCCCCCCCCCCGCGGTGAGGTGGTGGAAAAAGGAGGGTGGGGTTTCGCGGCTGGAGCGGAGAGGTTATGGCGGCCTGGGATTTCGATTGGTGAAAACGAGGTGATGGGAGGGGGAACCATGACTTAGGGACGCGCTTGTCCAAAAATGTAGGGTGCTTTACAAAAGTACCCCCACCGATTTTAACTAGCGGCCCTTTCGGCTCAGGGTTAGAAGGGTATTTCACGTGTCGGGATTTGGCAGCTGGAGGGAGTTTTCCCGCGTGTTGTAATTTCAGGATAGCAAGGCGCTGGTTGTGAAGGCGCCAGTTTTGGGAGCACGATATCTGAATTTTTGGGATATAACAAGGTGCGGGTTGAATTTTAGGGACAAGCCTAACATGTAATATTGTACTTGTACGTACCAAATCAATTCGCACTTCCCTTAATGAAAAAAAGAAAAAAATAAAACTATTCACACCACACAAAGAGAGAGTCTGATCCCGTTTTACTATACAAATGCTATTCAAAGCTACTCCCTCCTTCCATCTATATAGGGCCTAATGCATTTTTCGAGGCTAACTTTAACCAAATATTAGAGCAATAATATATGACATGCAACTTACACAAAGCACACAGTTAAATTCGTGTGTGAAATGAGCTTTCAATGATATAATTTTCACATTGTGCATGTCATGTACTATTAATCTTGTCAATAGTCAAAGGCGGTCTTAAAAACGCATTAAGCCCTATATAGATGGAAGGAGGGAGTATGAATCCATGTTATGTCCAATTAAATTTTTCCGCTGGCTATATAATGCTTGTAACCTACTCATACCAACATTTTAGTGCATTCCAAATGTCTATACTACTGCTGCAATAATTCGAACTAAATTTGAATTCGTTTCTCTATTTCAATAAGAATCTACAATCATGATTGTTGCCAACTTCAACCATCATTCGTGTATTACCTTAACAAGACACCACATGATTACTATAGAGATAGATATGAACTATGTGTACTATATCAACTCGAATTCAATTTTTTGAATACACTTGATGTTGATTCCAAATAATAGTACATTTGATGTACTAACTATATATTCATAATCTAAACCATGTTCCATACGTACACCGTGTTTATCACACAAAGTATAGTGCCCCGCCCCCTACATTATGACAAGTTTTTAGCCCTGAGCTGCAAAAGCCACACATTAGCCCAAATTATAATCAATGTTCTACATTATGATATCTTCTTCAAGTATCCGTATCCCCTTTTTTATAATCAATTATGATCTTTGTTCGTCTTTTACACCTTCACAATCCTATTCTCTTTGTAGCTAGCTAGCGCTAACTTTCTATCATGCATGCACATGCCCGCCCCCTCTCACCCTCCCTCAGCGTCCTCCATCGCGCCCCCCCCCCCCCCCCCCCCCCCCCCCCCCCCCCCCCCCCCCCCCCCCCCCCCCCCCCCCCCCCCCCCCCCCCCCCCCCCCCCCCCCCCCCCCCCCCCCCCCCCCCCCCCCCCCCCCCCCCCCCCCCCCCCCCCCCCCCCCCCCCCCCCCCCCCCCCCCCCCCCCCCCCCCCCCCCCCCCCCCCCCCCCCCCCCCCCCCCCCCCCCCCCCCCCCCCCCCCCCCCCCCCCCCCCCCCCCCCCCCCCCCCCCCCCCCCCCCCCCCCCCCCCCCCCCCCCCCCCCCCCCCCCCCCCCCCCCCCCCCCCCCCCCCCCCCCCCCCCCCCCCCCCCCCCCCCCCCCCCCCCCCCCCCCCCCCCCCCCCCCCCCCCCCCCCCCCCCCCCCCCCCCCCCCCCCCCCCCCCCCCCCCCCCCCCCCCCCCCCCCCCCCCCCCCCCCCCCCCCCCCCCCCCCCCCCCCCCCCCCCCCCCCCCCCCCCCCCCCCCCCCCCCCCCCCCCCCCCCCCCCCCCCCCCCCCCCCCCCCCCCCCCCCCCCCCCCCCCCCCCCCCCCCCCCCCCCCCCCCCCCCCCCCCCCCCCCCCCCCCCCCCCCCCCCCCCCCCCCCCCCCCCCCCCCCCCCCCCCCCCCCCCCCCCCCCCCCCCCCCCCCCCCCCCCCCCCCCCCCCCCCCCCCCCCCCCCCCCCCCCCCCCCCCCCCCCCCCCCCCCCCCCCCCCCCCCCCCCCCCCCCCCCCCCCCCCCCCCCCCCCCCCCCCCCCCCCCCCCCCCCCCCCCCCCCCCCCCCCCCCCCCCCCCCCCCCCCCCCCCCCCCCCCCCCCCCCCCCCCCCCCCCCCCCCCCCCCCCCCCCCCCCCCCCCCCCCCCCCCCCCCCCCCCCCCCCCCCCCCCCCCCCCCCCCCCCCCCCCCCCCCCCCCCCCCCCCCCCCCCCCCCCCCCCCCCCCCCCCCCCCCCCCCCCCCCCCCCCCCCCCCCCCCCCCCCCCCCCCCCCCCCCCCCCCCCCCCCCCCCCCCCCCCCCCCCCCCCCCCCCCCCCCCCCCCCCCCCCCCCCCCCCCCCCCCCCCCCCCCCCCCCCCCCCCCCCCCCCCCCCCCCCCCCCCCCCCCCCCCCCCCCCCCCCCCCCCCCCCCCCCCCCCCCCCCCCCCCCCCCCCCCCCGGGCGTCCGACTCCCAGCATGCTGGCTATGGCTGCGACGCGTTGCCGAACTGTGCCGGCTCGGCTGGGCTCGCCAGCAGCCAGCGTGCCGCCTGCGATGAGGTCGATCTCACGCTGGCAGGCCTCGGCGCGGTGCCTCATGGCCGCCATCTTGTTGGCGCTCTTAAGGAGCGTCACACGGAACGCTTCCAGAGTCGCCCCATCAGCGTTGGCAGCAACAGGGGTGGCTAGGCCCTGCATGGCCGCTCGCACCGGGTCCTGGGCGGCCCTGCCTGCATCTTGGCTATCGCTAGTGACCATCACCTCTACGACGATGCCAGCGTTGGCGTTGCTGGAGATCGGGGGGAGCGGGTCATCAACGACCACCACGTTGCCAGGGAAAGCATCGGTGGAGGCCGCATCGAAGTCGAAGAGCATCTCAGAGGGCTCGATGAAGGCGTCGGTGGAGCCAGAGGACTCCACGTTAGAGGCGGGCTCGTTGGAGACGACGAGCTTCTCGAAGAGCTTGGAGAGGGGGTCAACGGAGTGGAGAGCCTCTGCGTCGGAGGCAGGCTCGTTAGAGAGGCCGACCTTGCCGAAGAGGTCAGAGAGGCAGCTCACGGGGCAGGCTGCTCCCGCGTCGGGTGGCACGCTGGAGCCAGCGCTAGCGGGCGCGCTGGGCTGGTTGATCAGGCCGGCCACGACTGGTCGCCGAAGAGGAAAAGGGTTCCCGTCCAGAACATGTCTCTGGCCGACGGTGCGCTATGCCCCACAGTGGGCGCCAACTGTCGGAGTATTCTCGCGACAGATGCTAGGGGGTGGCTTATCATGGATGGGGACAGGAGTACGTCGTCGGGCCCTGGAAGCGGGAGTGAGCGAGATCTCGAACGCACACGAGTCTTACGCAGGTTCGGGGAGATAACTCCCCTAGTCCTGCTCTACGGGGTCTCCGCATGATGACTATGATCAATGGGTAGCTACAAGATTGCTCCTTGAGCTGTTCTGCTAGAGGACGAAGAAGGGCAAGGCTTGCTCCTTTGCTTCTCCTAGCTAGGTATGTGTAAAAGGATGGGGGTGCTGAACCCTTTGCATGGGTGAGCCTGGGGGGGTTTTTATAGGCCTACCCCCCAGGGGTACAATCGTAATACGGCCGGGTGTAGGACCCGGATGTCAGTGTCTTAAGGCGCCGGGTTCTCCGCCGGCTACTGGGGCCCGCCGCTTGGTGGGTCCCGCCGGCTGTCGGGAACTCGGCGACAAGTAGGGCCCGCCGCCTGCGGGCCATGCTGATTGCCTTTTGCTGTAGCCTCGCCTTTGATGACGGAGGCCTTCTCGGGAGACGCATGGCTACAGTCCCGCCGCCTGGTGGGCGTTCACTTTAGCCATGCTCCGTCTCATCAAAGTAATGGCGTGCGGACTCCGAGAGGAGGGAGGGCCGGCTGCTGGAGGCCGGCCCGCCCTCAAGGCCGTCTTCTGGTTACTCATGGACAGGTAGGACCCGCCGCCTGCGGGCTGTATCGACCGCCCGTCGTGGGAGCATGGCCCCTGCTGACGAGGGCTGCATCATGAGCCGCATGGCTACAGTGCCGCGACGGACAGGCGGGTGACCGCTTGGTCCGTCCGCAGTATAGCCACGCTCCTCCGCGGTCCGGGGGAGGGGGAGGCCCTGTAGCCACGCCCCGTCTCATCGTGTTGAATGGGTGCAGACTTCGAGGGGAGGAGGGGCCGTCTGCTAGGAGCCGGCCCCCCGATGCCGCCTTCTAAGACCCCCCCCCCCCCCCCCCCCCCCCCCCCCCCCCCCCCCCCCCCCCCCCCCCCCCCCCCCCCCCCCCCCCCCCCCCCCCCCCCCCCCCCCCCCCCCCCCCCCCCCCCCCCCCCCCCCCCCCCCCCCCCCCCCCCCCCCCCCCCCCCCCCCCCCCCCCCCCCCCCCCCCCCCCCCCCCCCCCCCCCCCCCCCCCCCCCCCCCCCCCCCCCCCCCCCCCCCCCCCCCCCCCCCCCCCCCCCCCCCCCCCCCCCCCCCCCCCCCCCCCCCCCCCCCCCCCCCCCCCCCCCCCCCCCCCCCCCCCCCCCCCCCCCCCCCCCCCCCCCCCCCCCCCCCCCCCCCCCCCCCCCCCCCCCCCCCCCCCCCCCCCCCCCCCCCCCCCCCCCCCCCCCCCCCCCCCCCCCCCCCCCCCCCCCCCCCCCCCCCCCCCCCCCCCCCCCCCCCCCCCCCCCCCCCCCCCCCCCCCCCCCCCCCCCCCCCCCCCCCCCCCCCCCCCCCCCCCCCCCCCCCCCCCCCCCCCCCCCCCCCCCCCCCCCCCCCCCCCCCCCCCCCCCCCCCCCCCCCCCCCCCCCCCCCCCCCCCCCCCCCCCCCCCCCCCCCCCCCCCCCCCCCCCCCCCCCCCCCCCCCCCCCCCCCCCCCCCCCCCCCCCCCCCCCCCCCCCCCCCCCCCCCCCCCCCCCCCCCCCCCCCCCCCCCCCCCCCCCCCCCCCCCCCCCCCCCCCCCCCCCCCCCCCCCCCCCCCCCCCCCCCCCCCCCCCCCCCCCCCCCCCCCCCCCCCCCCCCCCCCCCCCCCCCCCCCCCCCCCCCCCCCCCCCCCCCCCCCCCCCCCCCCCCCCCCCCCCCCCCCCCCCCCCCCCCCCCCCCCCCCCCCCCCCCCCCCCCCCCCCCCCCCCCCCCCCCCCCCCCCCCCCCCCCCCCCCCCCCCCCCCCCCCCCCCCCCCCCCCCCCCCCCCCCCCCCCCCCCCCCCCCCCCCCCCCCCCCCCCCCCCCCCCCCCCCCCCCCCCCCCCCCCCCCCCCCCCCCCCCCCCCCCCCCCCCCCCCCCCCCCCCCCCCCCCCCCCCCCCCCCCCCCCCCCCCCCCCCCCCCCCCCCCCCCCCCCCCCCCCCCCCCCCCCCCCCCCCCCCCCCCCCCCCCCCCCCCCCCCCCCCCCCCCCCCCCCCCCCCCCCCCCCCCCCCCCCCCCCCCCCCCCCCCCCCCCCCCCCCCCCCCCCCCCCCCCCCCCCCCCCCCCCCCCCCCCCCCCCCCCCCCCCCCCCCCCCCCCCCCCCCCCCCCCCCCCCCCCCCCCCCCCCCCCCCCCCCCCCCCCCCCCCCCCCCCCCCCCCCCCCCCCCCCCCCCCCCCCCCCCCCCCCCCCCCCCCCCCCCCCCCCCCCCCCCCCCCCCCCCCCCCCCCCCCCCCCCCCCCCCCCCCCCCCCCCCCCCCCCCCCCCCCCCCCCCCCCCCCCCCCCCCCCCCCCCCCCCCCCCCCCCCCCCCCCCCCCCCCCCCCCCCCCCCCCCCCCCCCCCCCCCCCCCCCCCCCCCCCCCCCCCCCCCCCCCCCCCCCCCCCCCCCCCCCCCCCCCCCCCCCCCCCCCCCCCCCCCCCCCCCCCCCCCCCCCCCCCCCCCCCCCCCCCCCCCCCCCCCCCCCCCCCCCCCCCCCCCCCCCCCCCCCCCCCCCCCCCCCCCCCCCCCCCCCCCCCCCCCCCCCCCCCCCCCCCCCCCCCCCCCCCCCCCCCCCCCCCCCCCCCCCCCCCCCCCCCCCCCCCCCCCCCCCCCCCCCCCCCCCCCCCCCCCCCCCCCCCCCCCCCCCCCCCCCCCCCCCCCCCCCCCCCCCCCCCCCCCCCCCCCCCCCCCCCCCCCCCCCCCCCCCCCCCCCCCCCCCCCCCCCCCCCCCCCCCCCCCCCCCCCCCCCCCCCCCCCCCCCCCCCCCCCCCCCCCCCCCCCCCCCCCCCCCCCCCCCCCCCCCCCCCCCCCCCCCCCCCCCCCCCCCCCCCCCCCCCCCCCCCCCCCCCCCCCCCCCCCCCCCCCCCCCCCCCCCCCCCCCCCCCCCCCCCCCCCCCCCCCCCCCCCCCCCCCCCCCCCCCCCCCCCCCCCCCCCCCCCCCCCCCCCCCCCCCCCCCCCCCCCCCCCCCCCCCCCCCCCCCCCCCCCCCCCCCCCCCCCCCCCCCCCCCCCCCCCCCCCCCCCCCCCCCCCCCCCCCCCCCCCCCCCCCCCCCCCCCCCCCCCCCCCCCCCCCCCCCCCCCCCCCCCCCCAGCAAAAAAATTTAATTGGACATAACATGGATTCATAGCTTTGAATAGCATTTGTATAGTAAAACGGGACAAGACTCTCTCTTTGTGTGGTGTGAATAGTTTATTTTTTTTTGTTTTTTTCGTTGAGGGAAGTGCGAATTGATTTGGTACGTACAAGTACAATATTACACATTAGGCTTATCCCTAAAACTCAACCCGTGCCTTGTTATATCCCAAAAATTCAGATATCGTGCTCCCAAAACTCGCGCCTTCACAACCCGCGCCTTGCTATCCGGAAATTACAACGCGCGCGAAAACTCCCTCGAGCTGCCAAATCCCGACACGCGAAATCCCCTTCTAACCCTGAGCCGAAAGGGCCGCTAGTTCAAATCGGTGGGGGTACTTTTGTAGCACACCCTACATTTTGGACAAGCGTGTCCCTAAGTCATGGTTCCCCCCTCCCATCGCCTCCTTTTCGCCATTCGAAATCCCAGGCTGCCATAACCTCTCAGCTCCAGCCGCGAAACCCCACCCTCCTCCGCCACCTCACGGCTGCCCAGCCGGAGCCACTTCCCCGACGATGTCGTCCACCACAACAGCTCGACGTCCCTCATCCACCTCCCCGGACGGGGATCCGTCGTCCATCTCGTCATCCCACCGGTTCAGCCGCCCCGTCCTCCACCTCCAAGGAACTGCTCCGATGATCACCTCGTCTATCACGGCTGCTCCATCCCCACAGCACCGCCTTAACCTGCTCCACCGGAACCGCAGCATCCTCACCGACTCCTCGGACGAAGCCGATGCCTACTGGGTGGCACCAAAGAGGTTGTACACTCGTCGCATCGCACCTTCTCCTTAACTCGACCTCCCGGCGCCGACGGTGCTCCATCCCGCACCCCCATGGCACGGCTACCTCGAAGCCGGCGCCGTGGGCGACATCTCCATGGCGGCTCTCCCTTAGTGCAAGGCCCCTTCGGCAGCAGCGTCCATACCAGCCGGATCTGCTGCTGCTGCTCCGGCTCTTGCTCGCGCTGCTGCTGCTCCGACTCTCGCTCGCTCGCTCGCACTGCTGCTGCTCTCCCCCTCGCTCGTGCTGCTGCTCTGCTCCAATTTAGCTACACTTCAGTCGACTGAATCGACTTTGGGTCAGTCGATTTTCAGGGGGTGGGGGGGCTCGCCGGAGGTAAGGAAGAACCACCCGCAGCGGGGAGGGGGGCTCGCTGGAGAGGTACCCCACTATCTATCTTAGGGTTCAGGGTGGGGGCGGTGGTCGCCGACGGTGGGGAGGCACGGTGGTGGGCGGTGGTGTGGGGACT
>JAAAWM010008822.1:0-17142 GCA_036873465.1 Thinopyrum obtusiflorum
TATCGATATGATCAAATGGTTGGTTGCTTGCCTGATGGTTCGATGCACGGATATGATTCTTCGTTAGGGTAATCACGGTACTCCTCGGGGGCAGAACCTGTCGCAAAGGACACCGATACACAAGCATCACCAAACAATGTGCAACAATATGATGCATGCATGAAACATGGCAACCCCCCCCCCCCCCCCCCCCCCCCCCCCCCCCCCCTCACAGCCCACCCCTACGGTCAGCGCTGTCCACGGCCTCCAGTAGGCTACAAACACCAGAAACTACGTGCAACTCCTGGACAGAGGGCTAGGGTGAATAAGAAGTCGAGCGGGGTCATATTTCAGGGCCCAATGCATGGTAGTAGCTGTATCTTAAATCACACATACAGATCTCAGTGCTTAAGGTCGGCTTCAATGAAACAACCCACCATGTACTCCTACATGGCCTCTCATCGATACCTTTACCAAATCGTGTTCACCACACCACTCTCATTACTGACATAATCATTTCACTCTAGCCCATCACCCAGATGAACCAGACCTGACACGACGGGGGGGGGGGGGGGGGGGGGGGGGGGGGGGGGGGGGGGGACTCTAAGCATAACAGGCATAGCAAGGTAGGAACAACACATACATATGGCTCAATTAACTCCTACACATGCTAGTGGGTTTCATCTAGTTACTGTGGCAATGACAGGTCATGCAAAGGAAGTGGGTTCAACTACCGTAGCACACAGCAGTTTGAAACGCGTTGTCTTAATGCAGTAAAAGAGAGCAGGAGCGAGAACATGGGATTGTATCGATATGATCAAATGGTTGGTTGCTTGCCTGATGGTTCGATGCACTGATACGGTTCTTCGTTAGGGTAATCACGGTACTCCTCAGAGGCAGAACCTGCCGCAAAGAACACCGATACACAACCATCACCAAACAATGTGCGACAATATGAGGCATGCATGAAACATGGCAATATGAGTGTGTTGGGCTAATGCAACTAAGACCAGAAGGGTTTGAACCAATTTGAACCAAAGATTCAAATTTCAAACTCATACATGGCCCTTTAAGGTGTTATATCTTGTTCTGCATTAAACATCAAGTTAACTTGTTTAATCATGGATGAAAATAGTACAGATGGATAGATTGGATTTCTACGAGACTCCAACTTGAAATGGTTTTGCGCACACGAGTCCACTACTCACCAGGGGGGGGGGGGGGGGGGGGGGGGGGGGGGGGGGGGGGGGGGGGGGGGGGGGGGGGGGGGGGGGGGGGGGGGGGGGGGGGGGGGGGGGGGGGGGGGGGGGGGGGGGGGGGGGGGGGGGGGGGGGGGGGGGGGGGGGGGGGGGGGGGGGGGGGGGGGGGGGGGGGGGGGGGGGGGGGGGGGGGGGGGGGGGGGGGGGGGGGGGGGGTCCCGCGTGTCAGTGTGATTAGTTAAACTAAAATTAATTTAAACTAATCCTAATTAGTTAACAGGGCTGGGCCCCACCTGTCATTGACTCAGGGGAGTCAACCAGGGCCCACCCGTGGTCAAACCCGGGTCGGCTGCACCGGCGTTTAGCCGCCGGCGAGCCCGACGCGGCGGCGGAAGTGGTTTTTGCCGTTCCGGCAACCAAACGAGCCGCGGAGGCCACCGGAGAGGAGCTGAGGACGAACCGCAGCTCTTGGTGGAGTCCGTTGGGGTCGGGGTGGCCGGAGTTGGCGCCGGCGACGACTTTGGCGGCCACCGGAGTTCGGCCGAAGTCGAACTTGTCGCAAGAGGGGTCGGTGAGGTGCGGGGAGTAGCTAGTTAGGTGCTACGTGACGCAGTGAGCATGATGGACACCGTGGAGTGGCCGGAGGACGACCGGGAGCACGTCGGCGACGAGCTCCGCGGCGGTGGGTGCGGTTGAGCTCCGGGAGGTCGCTACACGGCTCGGGAGCAAGAAAAGAAGGGAGGGGAAGATGGCTAAGCTCACGGGGAGTTCGACGAAGCCCTTGGTGCGGCCGGGGACGGACCGGAGCGACGACGGCGTTGAAGGGGATCTCCGGCGACGGCGGTTCGGGCGAGGTCGTTGCGGTGGACTCGGGCGTTGCGAGCGCTCGGGGCTCGGCTTGCTCGATGAAGTGGACAGCGGCGGAGCTCCTGGACACGACGAGAGGACGCACGGGCGGCGGGGAGCACGGCTACGACGTAGGCACGGTGGCGGTAGGGGGGGGGGGGGGGGGGGGGGGGGGGGGGGGGGGGGGGGGGGGGGGGGGGGGGGGGGGGGGGGGGGGGGGGGGGGGGGGGGGGGGGGGGGGGGGGGGGGGGGGGGGGGGGGGGCGAGGCGGCGAGCAGGTGCGTGGCACCCATGCGGTGCTCGCCGTCGAGCACCTTGCCTGCCTGCCTGGCCGGCAAGCAGCTCGCTGGCGCGGCGCTGGGCTGGGCCGGCAGGTGGGCCGGGTTGCAGGCGCCAGGTAAGTCCTTCCTTTCTGGTTTTTTTCTTTTTCTATTTTTCTGCAACTTTGTTGAATTATTAAAAATACCTAGGCAACTCCTAAAATCACCAAACTGCTCCTGGTCCAAAGTTGGAATATTTCCAACATGAAACATTTCAGTTTAGGAATATTTGAGCATTTGAAATATTTTATATAATTTTAAATGCCCAAATTCAAATACTTATCATTTAATTCAAAGACCCTAAGATGACCTAGAAAATTGTGCAACACTTTTGGCAGAGGTTCTGAACCAAGACAAAAATGATGGACATTTTAGAAGGGCATTTCAGGTTCATTGAAAAAGTTTTTAGTAAACCCTAGTTGGTTTCAGAGGGGGCTGGGGGTTCTGACATCCCCATTTCAAGTTTCTGATGAAAGGATAGACATGATGCAACACTCTAATGCATGAACTAGCTAGGGTGTGACAACTCACCCCCACTCAAAAGAATCTCGTCCCGAGATTTGGGTTCCTCCGGGAAGAAGGCGGGATACTCGAGTCGAAGACGATCCTCCCTTTCCCAAGTTGCTTCATTCTCAGAATGGTGCGACCATTGAACCTTGAGAAACTTGATATTATGACGTCGAGTGGTACGCTCAGCTTGATCGAGGATACGAACGGGGTACTCTCGATACGTGAGATTATCTTGGAGATCAAGCGTTTCGTGGTCTACTCCACGGATAGGATCCGAGAAGCAACGCCTGAGTTGAGAAACGTGGAAGACGTCGTGGACTCTGGAGAGATGCGGAGGTAGTTCCAATTGGTAGGCAACTTCTCCTCGTTTTGCGAGAATGCGAAAGGGTCCAATGTAACGAGGAGCCAATTTGCCCTTGATACCGAAGCGATGGGTTCCCTTCAGAGGAGTAACCCGAAGGTAAGCCTTCTCGTCAACCTCAAAAGTCATAGCCTTATGTTTTCGGTCATATTGACTCTTTTGACGAGATTGGGCTGTTTTCAACTTTTCACGAACGATGCGAACTTGCTCTTCTGCTTCCTGAATCATATCCGGGCCAAAGAATTGTCTTTCCCCGGTTTCTGACCAGTTAAGAGGCGTTCGACACCTTCGTCCATAGAGAACTTCAAAAGGGGCTTTGCCCAAGCTGGATTGATAGCTGTTGTTATAAGCAAATTCGGCAAATGGAAGGCATTTCTCCCACTCCATTCCGAATGAGATAACAGAAGCTCGAAGCATGTCTTCTAGAATCTGGTTGACGCGTTCCACTTGACCACTTGATTGAGGGTGGAAAGCGGTACTAAAAGAAAGGCGGGTTCCCATAGCATTTTGGAAACTTTGGGGGGGGGGGGGGGGGGGGGGGGGGGGGGGGGGGGGGGGGGGGGGGGGGGGGGGGGGGGGGGGGGGGGGGGGGGGGGGGGGGGGGGGGGGGGGGGGGGGGGGGGGGGGGGGGGGGGGGGGGGGGGGGGGGGGGGGGGGGGGGGGGGGGGGGGGGGGGGGGGGGGGGGGGGGGGGGGGGGGGGGGGGGGGGGGGGGGGGGGGGGGGGGGGGGGGGGGGGGGGGGGGGGGGGGGGGGGGGGGGGGGGGGGGGGGGGGGGGGGGGGGGGGGGGGGGGGGGGGGGGGGGGGGGGGGGGGGGGGGGGGGGGGGGGGGGGGGGGGGGGGGGGGGGGGGGGGGGGGGGGGGGGGGGGGGGGGGGGGGGGGGGGGGGGGGGGGGGGGGGGGGGGGGGGGGGGGGGGGGGGGGGGGGGGGGGGGGGGGGGGGGGGGGGGGGGGGGGGGGGGGGGGGGGGGGGGGGGGGGGGGGGGGGGGGGGGGGGGGGGGGGGGGGGGGGGGGGGGGGGGGGGGGGGGGGGGGGGGGGGGGGGGGGGGGGGGGGGGGGGGGGGGGGGGGGGGGGGGGGGGGGGGGGGGGGGGGGGGGGGGGGGGGGGGGGGGGGGGGGGGGGGGGGGGGGGGGGGGGGGGGGGGGGGGGGGGGGGGGGGGGGGGGGGGGGGGGGGGGGGGGGGGGGGGGGGGGGGGGGGGGGGGGGGGGGGGGGGGGGGGGGGGGGGGGGGGGGGGGGGGGGGGGGGGGGGGGGGGGGGGGGGGGGGGGGGGGGGGGGGGGGGGGGGGGGGGGGGGGGGGGGGGGGGGGGGGGGGGGGGGGGGGGGGGGGGGGGGGGGGGGGGGGGGGGGGGGGGGGGGGGGGGGGGGGGGGGGGGGGGGGGGGGGGGGGGGGGGGGGGGGGGGGGGGGGGGGGGGGGGGGGGGGGGGGGGGGGGGGGGGGGGGGGGGGGGGGGGGGGGGGGGGGGGGGGGGGGGGGGGGGGGGGGGGGGGGGGGGGGGGGGGGGGGGGGGGGGGGGGGGGGGGGGGGGGGGGGGGGGGGGGGGGGGGGGGGGGGGGGGGGGGGGGGGGGGGGGGGGGGGGGGGGGGGGGGGGGGGGGGGGGGGGGGGGGGGGGGGGGGGGGGGGGGGGGGGGGGGGGGGGGGGGGGGGGGGGGGGGGGGGGGGGGGGGGGGGGGGGGGGGGGGGGGGGGGGGGGGGGGGGGGGGGGGGGGGGGGGGGGGGGGGGGGGGGGGGGGGGGGGGGGGGGGGGGGGGGGGGGGGGGGGGGGGGGGGGGGGGGGGGGGGGGGGGGGGGGGGGGGGGGGGGGGGGGGGGGGGGGGGGGGGGGGGGGGGGGGGGGGGGGGGGGGGGGGGGGGGGGGGGGGGGGGGGGGGGGGGGGGGGGGGGGGGGGGGGGGGGGGGGGGGGGGGGGGGGGGGGGGGGGGGGGGGGGGGGGGGGGGGGGGGGGGGGGGGGGGGGGGGGGGGGGGGGGGGGGGGGGGGGGGGGGGGGGGGGGGGGGGGGGGGGGGGGGGGGGGGGGGGGGGGGGGGGGGGGGGGGGGGGGGGGGGGGGGGGGGGGGGGGGGGGGGGGGGGGGGGGGGGGGGGGGGGGGGGGGGGGGGGGGGGGGGGGGGGGGGGGGGGGGGGGGGGGGGGGGGGGGGGGGGGGGGGGGGGGGGGGGGGGGGGGGGGGGGGGGGGGGGGGGGGGGGGGGGGGGGGGGGGGGGGGGGGGGGGGGGGGGGGGGGGGGGGGGGGGGGGGGGGGGGGGGGGGGGGGGGGGGGGGGGGGGGGGGGGGGGGGGGGGGGGGGGGGGGGGGGGGGGGGGGGGGGGGGGGGGGGGGGGGGGGGGGGGGGGGGGGGGGGGGGGGGGGGGGGGGGGGGGGGGGGGGGGGGGGGGGGGGGGGGGGGGGGGGGGGGGGGGGGGGGGGGGGGGGGGGGGGGGGGGGGGGGGGGGGGGGGGGGGGGGGGGGGGGGGGGGGGGGGGGGGGGGGGGGGGGGGGGGGGGGGGGGGGGGGGGGGGGGGGGGGGGGGGGGGGGGGGGGGGGGGGGGGGGGGGGGGGGGGGGGGGGGGGGGGGGGGGGGGGGGGGGGGGGGGGGGGGGGGGGGGGGGGGGGGGGGGGGGGGGGGGGGGGGGGGGGGGGGGGGGGGGGGGGGGGGGGGGGGGGGGGGGGGGGGGGGGGGGGGGGGGGGGGGGGGGGGGGGGGAGCGTCTTCAGCATGAGCGCGCCCGTGCGAAGGCCGAGGCGTCCCTTGCGACCTCACGTGAAGCTAGCGCCCGAGCCTTGGAGGAGGCCAGAGAGGCTGATCGCCACCGCGAGGCCGCCGAGGAGTGCGAACGGGAGCTCCAGGCCTTGAATGCTACCCTCGAGCAGCAGGTCGAGGCGCGCAAGGCCGTCTTGGCGTCAATGAGGGGGTGCCTTCCGAAGAGAAGGAGATCCAGAAGCGTGAGGAAGCGCTGATGTTGGAGGCCTCGGAGCGCAGCCTCGAGCTTGAGCGGCTGGAGACGAGGGAGCGCCATGTGGCCATGGCCGAAGATGCCGTCACCGCACGGGAAGCCAAGATCCAGGAGGAGGTTGACCAGAGAGTGGCGAAGGCTCGTGCGGATCTTGCCAACGAGTACGACCTGAAGTTGAAGTTCTTGGAGGCCGAAGCTGAGGGCAGGACCACCGCCCTTAGGTCAAGACTGGACGAGGCAGAGCAGCGCGAGAGGGCCGCTGCGGCGGCCCAGACCTCTGCCCAGGCCGACCTGGCCTCCGCTCGTGCTGATCTGCTCTCGCTCTAGCAGTAGATTGATGGTGCCGCGTCCCTCGCGCAGCAGAACAGGGAGGAGGCGTGTCATCGGCAGACGCTGCAGCGTGAGCATGGCCCCATGCTCCAGGCCCTCAGAGTGACGGCCAACCGAGCACTGGGCATCATCTGTGAGGAGAGCGTCCCTCATCCCCGTGTGGAAGACTATGCCAGCCACCTCTGCTTCTTGGGGGGGGGGGGGGGGGGGGGGGGGGGGGGGGGGGGGGGGGGGGGGGGGGGGGGGGGGGGGGGGGGGGGGGGGGGGGGGGGGGGGGGGGGGGGGGGGGGGGGGGGGGGGGGGGGGGGGGGGGGGGGGGGGGGGGGGGGGGGGGGGGGGGGGGGGGGGGGGGGGGGGGGGGGGGGGGGGGGGGGGGGGGGGGGGGGGGGGGGGGGGGGGGGGGGGGGGGGGGGGGGGGGGGGGGGGGGGGGGGGGGGGGGGGGGGGGGGGGGGGGGGGGGGGGGGGGGGGGGGGGGGGGGGGGGGGGGGGGGGGGGGGGGGGGGGGGGGGGGGGGGGGGGGGGGGGGGGGGGGGGGGGGGGGGGGGGGGGGGGGGGGGGGGGGGGGGGGGGGGGGGGGGGGGGGGGGGGGGGGGGGGGGGGGGGGGGGGGGGGGGGGGGGGGGGGGGGGGGGGGGGGGGGGGGGGGGGGGGGGGGGGGGGGGGGGGGGGGGGGGGGGGGGGGGGGGGGGGGGGGGGGGGGGGGGGGGGGGGGGGGGGGGGGGGGGGGGGGGGGGGGGGGGGGGGGGGGGGGGGGGGGGGGGGGGGGGGGGGGGGGGGGGGGGGGGGGGGGGGGGGGGGGGGGGGGGGGGGGGGGGGGGGGGGGGGGGGGGGGGGGGGGGGGGGGGGGGGGGGCCCGGGAGAGCCTCGCGAGGAGCGAATGCCAGACTATGGCAGGGTGTGCGTGTGGTGGTCCTGCGACGATTGTACTCTTGATCCTGGGGGGTTTGTTGCCACCCGGGCTTGCCCGAGCGCGGTCGACGTGCACATACCACGCCCAGCCCCCGCTCGCGAGGAGCTCGCAAGGGGAGGGGTAGCAGGCACGAACCCCGAAATAAAGCACGCAACCAAAATGCGAGAAATCAACACGAACAAGAGAAGACTCCCCCATGCTTGACAGCAAAAAAGACTTCAAGCTCGGTCCAAAAAGGGCGACGAATCGAGTTACAGAAAAAGGGATGAAAGCAAATGGATGTGTCCGTCACCTAGCTAGTCTTCTTGTCTTCCCACCAGCGCGGAGCTAAGTGCTTTCACTGGCTGTGAGCATAGTCATTGGGGGACAGTGTCGACGGCCAGCGCGGAGCATGGTGCTTCCACTAGGACGTGGGCGGGAGCCCCCGAGGCCCGAGGGCGGCACTCCGGAGACTCCAGGGCGTGTACAACCCCACTCATTATTACGTGAGAGTGTCACGAGTGGAGGCCTTCATAGGCGTGAGCCTTGCTTCATATCGCCAGACGAGGGCCCCGCCCTGCGCCACCCCCGACCACCGTTGGGGCGTCCGAAAACTAGGACGAGGCCAAGGGGCAAGGGGGACGCTGGTGGCGCCCTCGGCGACCACGGGCCCTCTGCCGGGGGGGAAGGGCTCGCCGACGCCTCCCCCGGCAGAGGACCTACCTCCATTTTGACAAGTGTAAATCATTTTGACTGCCGATGGTGTTGAAGAAGCGGAATGCCCATAATGTGCCTTCCTGCATGCCATAGGCACAAACAACTTTTGTCCAACCCCTTGTGACGATCACCCGCCCATCCTTCACCGCCTCCAGGAAGACTTCTAGAGCATTATCATGGCAGCATGAATTATATACTTTAACCTTAGTTGCCTCCACTCCGGTCATGTATTTTGCAAGGTGATCATCAGTAAATAGCTTCGGAAACCACTGAAAAGAGAAAAATTTCGGATACTGAGGTCTAATAGAGTAACTTGTTGTGGGCAGGGGGAAAAGGCAACACATTACTTACCATCCTAAAGTTCATTGTTGTCTTGGACAAAGTGTACATAAAAGAGCTTAATTCCCATCACCCGTTTCTTACGCGTAACAATATTTCTTAGTTTCCTCACTTGACCCTTGTTCATGAATATCTCATTGCCCCATACGCAAAAGGGATCAAAGCGTGGATCGGTGCCGCTCATATATGTACCTACAAGCAACCAGTAAATGTTAGAAGCTAAACTGAGATTGCACAAATGATCTAAAATACAACTACCTACGTTCCTAAGTACACGTATTTTTAGAGATTTCAATATGAACTACATACGGATGTATATAGAAATATAGATATAGTTTAGATTAGAATCTAGATTCACTCATTTTTCTCCTTATGTAGTCTATATCGAAATCTCTAAAAATGCTTATATTTAGGAACATATGGTGTATAAGACATGGGATGCACCTAACCTCGACGGCAAACAACAACATCGCCCGTTATGGCCCTGCGTAAGTACATGGAAAGGCATGTTAAGTACAACAGGGTTAGCATCCACCAAAAATAGCAAATGGTAATAAAACAACAACATCTGTAGTGATATCTTCATTGCGAAAGAGTAGCACGGTAGCAAATGGACGGATTAAAAAATGAATACAATGTTAATTGCAACAGGCTTAACAGCATCATAAGTCATGTTTTGTAAGTTTGTAGCCATTGAAATACAACTGTTTAAAAATATATACAACTGTTAATTGCAACAGGCTTAATAGCCATTGAAACCGGTACTGATAAAAATGCAATTGGCAGAGTTAAACATCACAAGGCAGGTGCTGCCAGAGCAGAGAATGGCCCAATTGTCTATAGAAAGGTAGGGAAAATAGCTAAAACGTGTTAGGCATGTTTACTACAACAAGCTTAATACATCGACCGTACAAAACATAGCCATTAATTGCAACTGGTATTGGTAAGATTGAACTAGTGAGTTCATACTTTGTAAGTCCTGAGAGGTAGTTGTTGGGGCACTTCATCTTGGCCAGAGCCCGCCCAAAGTCAGCGGCAGTGGAGGCGAGCTCTTCCTCCGGGTCAAAGCATGGATCAGTGCCACCGACAAGTGTACCTACAAGAAGCAAGTAAATGTTAGAAGCCAAACTGCAATTGCACAAATGACGTAAAATACTGTAAGACATGGGATGTAGCTAACCTCGACGACAAACAACAGTATTGCTTGTTATGGCCCTGCGTAAGTACATGGAAAGGCATGTTAAGTACAACAAGGTTAGCATCCACCAAAAATAGCAAATTGGCAGCATCTCTAGTATATCTTCATTGCGGAGAGTAGCACGGTAGCATAGGGACAGATTAAAAAATGGATACAACTGTTAATTGCAACAGGCTTAACAACATCCTAAGTCATGTTCTGTAAGTTTGTAGCCATTGAAATACAATTGTTTAAAAATGGATACAACTGTTAATTGCAACAGGCTTAATAGCCATTCAAATCGGTACTGATAACAGTGCAATTGGCAGAGTTAAACATCACAAGGCAGGTGCTGCTAGAGCAGAGAATGGCCCAGTTGTCTATAAAAAGGTAGGGAAAATAGCTAAAACATGTTAGGCATGTTTACTACAACATGTTTAATACATCGACCGTACAAAACATAGCCATTAATTGCAACTGGTATTGGTAAGATTGAACTAGTGAGTACATACTTGGTAAGTCCTGAGAGGTAGTTGTTGGGGCACTTCATCTTGGCCAAAGTGTGCCCAAAGTCAGCGGTCAAAGCGTGGATCAGTGCCACTGACATGTGTACCTACAGGCAACCAGTAAATGTTAGAAGTTAAACTGCAATTACACAAATGATGTGAAATACTGTAAGACATGGGATGCAACTAACCTCGACGGCAAACAACAACATCGGCCCTTATGACCCTGCGTAAGTACATGGACAGGCATGTTAAGTACAACAGGGTTAGCATCCACCAAAAATAGCAAATGGGCAGCATCTCTGGTGATATCCTGAGTCATGTGTTGTAAGTTTGTTGCTGGTATTAGTGAAATTGAGCTGGACAGTTAATACTTGAACATCACACAGTGTGCAGTACTGAAATAAACAAGGCACGAACATGCTTAATACATCAACCGTACAAAACATAACCATTGCAAGTGGTATTGGTAAGCCTGAGCTGGTCAGATCATACCTGGTAAGTCCTGGGGGTAGTCGCTGGGGCACTTCATCTGGGCCAGAGCCTGCACCAAATCGGCGGCGGCGGAGGCGAGGTGTTCCTTCGGGTCAAAACACACAGCGGCCATCGCGCCATGGACCACCATCAGCTCCTCGACCTCCACGTGATATGTGGTTGGGCTTGCACGGCTGCTACTTCTTGAGCTTGCATTGGTTTTTTCCCTTGAAGAGGAAAGGGTGATGCAACACAGTAGAGGATAAGTATTTCCCTCAGTTAAGAACCAAGGTATCAATCCAGTAGGAGAAACGCGCAAGTCCCCAATAGATGCACCTGCACAAACAATCAGACACTTGCACCCAACGCGATAAAGGGGTTGTCAATCCCTTCACGGTCACTTGCCAAGGTGAGATCTGATAGAGATAGATAAAACTAAATGAAATATAAAATATTTTTGGGTTTTTTGGTTTATAGATCTGAAAATAAAAGATTGCAAAATAGTAGATCGGAAACTAATATTGTCGTGGTACACAGACAGGGGTGTATGTTTTCCCCTGACTCGTGCACGGACAGCAAGCCACCAGGCCTAAAGATCAAGATTACAGCACCCAAGATCAGACCAAGCACGAAGGGATCAACTCTTTGAAGAATCAGGGAGCTGGTCGAGAAGACCAAGTCAAGCCAGAGAAGCAAGATATCACTAAGGGAAAAACCTCCCTTGCCGAGCAGGCGATCCTGGCGAGGACGAAGATTGCCCCGAAGACAAGCCACCAGACTGCCCCGGCAGGCTTGCCGGGTGCAGCAAGGGCGGACTCCCCCACCAAAGCTTCATAGCACCACCTCACATCGACGCAAGTCATCGATCGGTGTGGTGTCAAGCCCCTAAGTGACTAACTGGCTGCTTCCTGCCATGTGGCAGCCACTTCCTACGGAAAACACCTCCAAATGACACCCGTCCTGAGACGTGTCAAGCAAGCAGGCGTGAAGCTGGCAAAACCGCCCGGCAAGGCTTGTCGGGCGCGCTGTGATGTGACACTAAGCGACGCATTTAATGCGCTCTTTCCGCCTGCAGAGTTAGGTATGATAGCACTGTTTGCTATCTAATCAGTACGCAAAGACTGATTTGCCACTGTGGTGACCCCTTGACCTATAAAAGGAGGCCCATGGCAACCGTAGAAAGGATTCAGACCCTCGCACGTTCTTATGCGCGTAGTTGCTCTCGCCCCGAGGCAACCCTGCCGGGCAAGAGCGCTGCATTTTCCACCATAATCCACCATCAATCCACCAAAGCAGGAGTAGGGTTTTACGCCTCACGGCGGCCCAAACCTGGGTAAAACTGCCCATGTGATCTTTGTCGTGCTGTGTTACGCTTCTCCGCTCTTTGTGCAATGTGCCCATTCCCCCGCCGAACCACAAAGGGGCTCATGTACCCATAGGTGGCCGTGGTTTCCCACGACATCTTTGGTGTGCCAGGTAGGGGGGTCACTTGCGCAAACCCGAGAGCGTAAGCAACACGTCATCTTCATCGCCATTTTCATCATCAACAGCGTCACCACTCGTGGCACCCAAGGGAATGGCTAGGGCCGGAGTGGGAGGGTGACATTGCTCCCATGCTGGCCTCATCCACTCTCTACCATCGCCGCACACTGTGATCATAGCGGCAGCGGAAGCTAGCGACAAGGGCAACAGTGCCACCCCGATCGGATCGGCTCGACCGGAACGCCCCGCGAATCTCGTTCGGGAAAAAGGAGGCATGCATAAGGGTACCAAGCTCCTCTCTCTGCCACTCTCACTTATTGAAAATCGAGCTACTCTTGGTTTAGCGTCATCTACATCGATGAACCCGCGTGATACTCGGTCCAGCGTTTACCCTTCCTAGGGATATCCTGAGTAAATCACCGGTGCAAATCTGTTGATTGACGCCCCGGCAAGCATGCTTCGGCAAGGCCATCTGCGCTAGCGTGACTTTTGCGCCAAATGCCGTGATTGATCAAAAAATGTGGAGAGGAGGGGAGAGGGACCGTCCGTGCCCAGCATCGCGTCCTGCCGCCCATAAGATACAGTCACTTCTAGCCGACCCTTGTCGGGAGCTAGAAGTCGATGTACGTGTAGCACCATCTTTCCCCGAGCATGTGAGCTCAGCAAGCGGCTGCTGCTGGGGGGAACAGATGGAAGCACGGATAACAGCTAAGTCTACACAATCTCTGCTATACTTTAAAATCTAGAATTTGCGTTTGTTTATCCCTTGAATGCCGGTGTGTTCGTGTGAAGAAATCTTTCACAAAATGGTACCTTTGCTAGATTCTTGTCTGCACCCTCATTCCGTTCAGAGCTAGCTCGCGGAATGGGTGGCTGCGTCGGAAACTACTAAGGAAAAACCTGCCGGGACGCATTCATGCCAAGATAAATGTTAAGGGCCAGACCCTTACGACTTCGCGGCAATATGATACTGGCAGGCAACCAGAACGTGCATAGATATCGATCACACAAACACCGATAAAACACGCGATTCTGATTTAATGAAAACGTTAAGTTTCTATGAGAGCATAAATAGTGCGATGTCTAAACATTGGACGTGCATCATGTTTTGATTACAGAAACAACTCAGCGGCGGGCGTTATTCAAGGCCGGTCCTTGCGACTTTGCGGAGTGACGGGAACGCCAAGAATCCTGTTGGCGAAAGGGGTGGCCTTTTCCTCGGCGGCGGAAACATCCGCACCTTGCGGCGGCTTCCTAAAGCCATCTGCAAAGTCGAGATCCGGGTGGCGGCAAGCGATGTTGCTCAGGACCATGTAGAGGGAGTTGCGGGCAAACCTTCGGGATTCAGCTTCAAAGCAGCCAGCTCTTCCCTCCTCATGCGTCTTCAGCTTGGCGATCAACTCGTTGAAGAAGACCCCTAGCTTAGCGCTGGGGGCTTCCTGCTTGCTGGCCGAGTAGACCGGCCCCTCCATGCCCATCGCCACGGTCTGGGCAGTAAGGCGCGCGGCAATGTCAATCATGCTTTTGATCCAGAGGTCGACTTGACCTGTGTGGTTCTCCAGCTTGTCCTCTGCATCCTTCCGGAGGCACCTTGTGGTGTCCAGATCCTTTGACAGCTACTTCTCACGGGCCTCGATGGATGAGGGAGTCCTGGACTAAGGGGTCCTCGGGCGTCCGGCCTGTTGGACATGGGCCGGACTGATGGGCTGTGAAGATACAAGACCGAAGACTCTCACCCGTGTCCAGATGGGACTCTCCTTGGCGTGGAAAGCAAGCTTGGCGTTCGGATATGAAGATTCCTTTCTCTGTAACCGACTTTGTACAATCCTAGTCCCCTCCGATGTCTATATAAACCGGAGGGTTTAGTTCATAGGGACAATCATAATCATATAGGCTAGACTTCTAGGGTTTTAGCCATTATGATCTCATGGTAGATCAACTCTTGTAATACTCATATTCATCAAGATCAATCAAGCAGGAAGTAGGGTATTACCTCCATAGAGAGGGCCCGAACCTGGGTAAACATCGTGTCCCCTGTCTCCTGTTACCATCGACCTTAGACGCACAGTTCGGGACCCCCTACCCGAGATCCGTCGGTTTTGACACCGACATTGGTGCTTTCATTGAGAGTTCCGCTGCGTCGTCTTCAGGAGGTTCGATGGCCCCGTCAATCATCTACAACAATGCTGTCCAGGGGGAAGTTTTTCTCCCCGGACAGATCTTCGTGTTCGGCGGCTTCGCACTTTGGGCCAACTTGCTTGGCCATCTAGAGCAGATCGACAGCTACGCCCCTGGCCATCAAGTCAGGTTTGGAAGCTTGAACTACGTTGCTGATACCCGTGGAGACTTGATATTCGACGGATTCGAGCCCATAGCAGCCGGTCCCTGCCACCGCGATGAGCAAGACCTAAATCTGTCATCGGACCATACCCCCCCCCCCCCCCCCCCCCCCCCCCCCCCCCCCCCCCCCCCCCCCCCCCCCCCCCCCCCCCCCCCCCCCCCCCCCCCCCCCCCCCCCCCCCCCCCCCCCCCCCCCCCCCCCCCCCCCCCCCCCCCCCCCCCCCCCCCCCCCCCCCCCCCCCCCCCCCCCCCCCCCCCCCCCCCCCCCCCCCCCCCCCCCCCCCCCCCCCCCCCCCCCCCCCCCCCCCCCCCCCCCCCCCCCCCCCCCCCCCCCCCCCCCCCCCCCCCCCCCCCCCCCCCCCCCCCCCCCCCCCCCCCCCCCCCCCCCCCCCCCCCCCCCCCCCCCCCCCCCCCCCCCCCCCCCCCCCCCCCCCCCCCCCCCCCCCCCCCCCCCCCCCCCCCCCCCCCCCCCCCCCCCCCCCCCCCCCCCCCCCCCCCCCCCCCCCCCCCCCCCCCCCCCCCCCCCCCCCCCCCCCCCCCCCCCCCCCCCCCCCCCCCCCCCCCCCCCCCCCCCCCCCCCCCCCCCCCCCCCCCCCCCCCCCCCCCCCCCCCCCCCCCCCCCCCCCCCCCCCCCCCCCCCCCCCCCCCCCCCCCCCCCCCCCCCCCCCCCCCCCCCCCCCCCCCCCCCCCCCCCCCCCCCCCCCCCCCCCCCCCCCCCCCCCCCCCCCCCCCCCCCCCCCCCCCCCCCCCCCCCCCCCCCCCCCCCCCCCCCCCCCCCCCCCCCCCCCCCCCCCCCCCCCCCCCCCCCCCCCCCCCCCCCCCCCCCCCCCCCCCCCCCCCCCCCCCCCCCCCCCCCCCCCCCCCCCCCCCCCCCCCCCCCCCCCCCCCCCCCCCCCCCCCCCCCCCCCCCCCCCCCCCCCCCCCCCCCCCCCCCCCCCCCCCCCCCCCCCCCCCCCCCCCCCCCCCCCCCCCCCCCCCCCCCCCCCCCCCCCCCCCCCCCCCCCCCCCCCCCCCCCCCCCCCCCCCCCCCCCCCCCCCCCCCCCCCCCCCCCCCCCCCCCCCCCCCCCCCCCCCCCCCCCCCCCCCCCCCCCCCCCCCCCCCCCCCCCCCCCCCCCCCCCCCCCCCCCCCCCCCCCCCCCCCCCCCCCCCCCCCCCCCCCCCCCCCCCCCCCCCCCCCCCCCCCCCCCCCCCCCCCCCCCCCCCCCCCCCCCCCCCCCCCCCCCCCCCCCCCCCCCCCCCCCCCCCCCCCCCCCCCCCCCCCCCCCCCCCCCCCCCCCCCCCCCCCCCCCCCCCCCCCCCCCCCCCCCCCCCCCCCCCCCCCCCCCCCCCCCCCCCCCCCCCCCCCCCCCCCCCCCCCCCCCCCCCCCCCCCCCCCCCCCCCCCCCCCCCCCCCCCCCCCCCCCCCCCCCCCCCCCCCCCCCCCCCCCCCCCCCCCCCCCCCCCCCCCCCCCCCCCCCCCCCCCCCCCCCCCCCCCCCCCCCCCCCCCCCCCCCCCCCCCCCCCCCCCCCCCCCCCCCCCCCCCCCCCCCCCCCCCCCCCCCCCCCCCCCCCCCCCCCCCCCCCCCCCCCCCCCCCCCCCCCCCCCCCCCCCCCCCCCCCCCCCCCCCCCCCCCCCCCCCCCCCCCCCCCCCCCCCCCCCCCCCCCCCCCCCCCCCCCCCCCCCCCCCCCCCCCCCCCCCCCCCCCCCCCCCCCCCCCCCCCCCCCCCCCCCCCCCCCCCCCCCCCCCCCCCCCCCCCCCCCCCCCCCCCCCCCCCCCCCCCCCCCCCCCCCCCCCCCCCCCCCCCCCCCCCCCCCCCCCCCCCCCCCCCCCCCCCCCCCCCCCCCCCCCCCCCCCCCCCCCCCCCCCCCCCCCCCCCCCCCCCCCCCCCCCCCCCCCCCCCCCCCCCCCCCCCCCCCCCCCCCCCCCCCCCCCCCCCCCCCCCCCCCCCCCCCCCCCCCCCCCCCCCCCCCCCCCCCCCCCCCCCCCCCCCCCCCCCCCCCCCCCCCCCCCCCCCCCCCCCCCCCCCCCCCCCCCCCCCCCCCCCCCCCCCCCCCCCCCCCCCCCCCCCCCCCCCCCCCCCCCCCCCCCCCCCCCCCCCCCCCCCCCCCCCCCCCCCCCCCCCCCCCCCCCCCCCCCCCCCCCCCCCCCCCCCCCCCCCCCCCCCCCCCCCCCCCCCCCCCCCCACCACATGGCTGGGACAAAGCGGCAACTCAAGCCGAACACCAGCCCGCACTACCTCACCGTAAAGGCAGAGATAAAACAGCTTGGGGACATACATATGACCTACGGCAGGACTTGGACAGTAGAGCAGGTCAGAACAGATCGATCTATGGATCGCGGGGGCGTGCCCCGACACGCGACAATGGCTACCTAGCCGGACGCAACGATCATAATCACGCCCGGGCCGAGAACCGCAGACGGACTCCATCCGAGCTACGTTGCGACGTGGCCCGATATAGAGGCGCTGCACACCCTCTTTGCTTCACTCACGAGGTAATGGAGCACGAATTCCCAGAAGGGTTTAAACCCGTAAACATCGAATCATATGATGGGACAATAGACCCCGCGGTATGGATCGAGGATTTTCTTCTCCATATTCATATGGCCCGCGGTGATGATCTTCATGCCATCAAATACCTCCCACTAAAACTCAAAGGACCAGCTCGACACTGGTTGAACAGTCAGCCCGAAAACTCCATTGGCAGCTGGGAAGACTTGGAAGAAGCCTTCCTTGACAACTTCCAAGGTACATATGTCCG
>JAAAWM010008823.1:0-17146 GCA_036873465.1 Thinopyrum obtusiflorum
TATAAATTGCAGAAATGTATTTTTGAGTTTTTGATTTTGTAGATCTAAAAATATAATGATAAAAATAGACCCGAGGGCCAGAGTTTTCACTAGAGGCTTCTCTCTTGAAAGAACGCATACGGTGGGTAAACAAATTACTATTGAGCAATTGATAGAAAAGCGCATAGTCATGAGGATATCTAAGGCAATGATCATGAATATAGGCATCACGTCCATGACAAGTAGACCGACTCCTGCCTACATCTACTACTATTACTCCACACATTGACCGCTATCCAGCATGCATCTAGTGTATTAAGTTAACAAGAACGAAGTAACGCCTTAAGCAAGAGGACATGATGTAGAGGGATAGATCCAATCGATATGAACAAACCCCATATTTTTATCCTTAATGGCAACAATACAAATACGTGCATGTCCCCATTTGTCACAGGGAATAAGCACCGCAAGATTGAGCCCATTACAAAGCACCTCTCCCATGGCAAGAAAAATCAATCTAGTTGGCCAAACCAAATAAATAGATCGGAGAGAAATACAAAGCTATCTTAATCATGCATAAAAGAGTCCAGAGAAGACTCAAATTAATATTCATAGATAATATGATCATAAATGCACAATTCATCGGATCTCAACAAGCGCACCGCAAAAGAAGATTACATCGAATAAATCTCCAAGAACATCGAGGAGAACATTGTATTGAACATCAAAGAGTGAGAAGAAGCCATCTAGCTACTAGCTATGGACCCATATGTCTGTGGTAAACTACTCACACATCATCGGAAGGGCAACAAGTTTGATGTAGAAGCCCTCGTAGTTGAATACCCCTTCGACGGAGTACCGGAAAAGGCCTCCAGATGGGATCTCGTGAGAATAGAAGCTTGCGGCGGTGGGAGAGTATTTTTGGTGTGCCCTCTGGTCTACAGGGAATATTTGGGTATTTATAGAAGAAGAATTATGGTTAGAGGTGCCACAGGGGGCCCACAAGCCTGCCCCCCTAGGGCGCGCCCTCCGAGGGGGGGGGGGGGGGGGGGGGGGGGGGGGGGGGGGGGGGGGGGGGGGGGGGGGGGGGGGGGGGGGGGGGGGGGGGGGGGGGGGGGGGGGGGGGGGGGGGGGGGGGGGGGGGGGGGGGGGGGGGGGGGGGGGGGGGGGGGGGGGGGGGGGGGGGGGGGGGGGGGGGGGGGGGGGGGGGGGGGGGGGGGGGGGGGGGGGGGGGGGGGGGGGGGGGGGGGGGGGGGGGGGGGGGGGGGGGGGGGGGGGGGGGGGGGGGGGGGGGGGGGGGGGGGGGGGGGGGGGGGGGGGGGGGGGGGGGGGGGGGGGGGGGGGGGGGGGGGGGGGGGGGGGGGGGGGGGGGGGGGGGGGGGGGGGGGGGGGGGGGGGGGGGGGGGGGGGGGGGGGGGGGGGGGGGGGGGGGGGGGGGGGGGGGGGGGGGGGGGGGGGGGGGGGGGGGGGGGGGGGGGGGGGGGGGGGGGGGGGGGGGGGGGGGGGGGGGGGGGGGGGGGGGGGGGGGGGGGGGGGGGGGGGGGGGGGGGGGGGGGGGGGGGGGGGGGGGGGGGGGGGGGGGGGGGGGGGGGGGGGGGGGGGGGGGGGGGGGGGGGGGGGGGGGGGGGGGGGGGGGGGGGGGGGGGGGGGGGGGGGGGGGGGGGGGGGGGGGGGGGGGGGGGGGGGGGGGGGGGGGGGGGGGGGGGGGGGGGGGGGGGGGGGGGGGGGGGGGGGGGGGGGGGGGGGGGGGGGGGGGGGGGGGGGGGGGGGGGGGGGGGGGGGGGGGGGGGGGGGGGGGGGGGGGGGGGGGGGGGGGGGGGGGGGGGGGGGGGGGGGGGGGGGGGGGGGGGGGGGGGGGGGGGGGGGGGGGGGGGGGGGGGGGGGGGGGGGGGGGGGGGGGGGGGGGGGGGGGGGGGGGGGGGGGGGGGGGGGGGGGGGGGGGGGGGGGGGGGGGGGGGGGGGGGGGGGGGGGGGGGGGGGGGGGGGGGGGGGGGGGGGGGGGGGGGGGGGGGGGGGGGGGGGGGGGGGGGGGGGGGGGGGGGGGGGGGGGGGGGGGGGGGGGGGGGGGGGGGGGGGGGGGGGGGGGGGGGGGGGGGGGGGGGGGGGGGGGGGGGGGGGGGGGGGGGGGGGGGGGGGGGGGGGGGGGGGGGGGGGGGGGGGGGGGGGGGGGGGGGGGGGGGGGGGGGGGGGGGGGGGGGGGGGGGGGGGGGGGGGGGGGGGGGGGGGGGGGGGGGGGGGGGGGGGGGGGGGGGGGGGGGGGGGGGGGGGGGGGGGGGGGGGGGGGGGGGGGGGGGGGGGGGGGGGGGGGGGGGGGGGGGGGGGGGGGGGGGGGGGGGGGGGGGGGGGGGGGGGGGGGGGGGGGGGGGGGGGGGGGGGGGGGGGGGGGGGGGGGGGGGGGGGGGGGGGGGGGGGGGGGGGGGGGGGGGGGGGGGGGGGGGGGGGGGGGGGGGGGGGGGGGGGGGGGGGGGGGGGGGGGGGGGGGGGGGGGGGGGGGGGGGGGGGGGGGGGGGGGGGGGGGGGGGGGGGGGGGGGGGGGGGGGGGGGGGGGGGGGGGGGGGGGGGGGGGGGGGGGGGGGGGGGAGAGGAATTGGGGGTGCCGTGTAGTGGGGGAACCGGAAGTTACCAAAGCAGCCCCGACCTATCATGTAGATTAGGGCGGTATTGCAACTGTTGGTCTCCGTGTACCAAGGACAAAAGTGGGATTTCGCATGCTAAAGACTAAGGTGGCAGAAATTTTAGAAGGAGGCGGGAGATTTTGCCGCCTGCGGATCGTTCATATCCAGTTTCAACTAATTTTGGACCGTGCTAGTGGGAAGGTCATGCTAGACTGTGTACATGGGGCACGCGTCAGCAGTTAATAACTGGTGTGAAGTCCACCCCATAAAAATAAAATAACTCGGGATGATGCGCTGATAACTTGGACGTTCACACGTGCGCGGCCAATCGTATGGGTGTAGTGGCGCGTTCACAAAAAAGGGATCAAATGCTCAGCCTATGTATTTCTCGTGTAAATAGATAATTTAGTGCCATTGGTTATTTACTTTAAACATAATGCATTGACGTGTTAGTGTAGAGGCGCACAAAAAGAAATGGATATTGTAGTCAGCTACTTAAAAGTGTTACCTCATATGATTAAATAGCCCCCATTTCATAAATTGCATACCCGGGGGGGGGGGGGGGGGGGGGGGGGGGGGGGGGGGGGGGGGGGGGGGGGGGGGGGGGGGGGGGGGGGGGGGGGGGGGGGGGGGGGGGGGGGGGGGGGGGGGGGGGGGGGGGGGGGGGGGGGGGGGGGGGGGGGGGGGGGGGGGGGGGGGGGGGGGGGGGGGGGGGGGGGGGGGGGGGGGGGGGGGGGGGGGGGGGGGGGGGGGGGGGGGGGGGGGGGGGGGGGGGGGGGGGGGGGGGGGGGGGGGGGGGGGGGGGGGGGGGGGGGGGGGGGGGGGGGGGGGGGGGGGGGGGGGGGGGGGGGGGGGGGGGGGGGGGGGGGGGGGGGGGGGGGGGGGGGGGGGGGGGGGGGGGGGGGGGGGGGGGGGGGGGGGGGGGGGGGGGGGGGGGGGGGGGGGGGGGGGGGGGGGGGGGGGGGGGGGGGGGGGGGGGGGGGGGGGGGGGGGGGGGGGGGGGGGGGGGGGGGGGGGGGGGGGGGGGGGGGGGGGGGGGGGGGGGGGGGGGGGGGGGGGGGGGGGGGGGGGGGGGGGGGGGGGGGGGGGGGGGGGGGGGGGGGGGGGGGGGGGGGGGGGGGGGGGGGGGGGGGGGGGGGGGGGGGGGGGGGGGGGGGGGGGGGGGGGGGGGGGGGGGGGGGGGGGGGGGGGGGGGGGGGGGGGGGGGGGGGGGGGGGGGGGGGGGGGGGGGGGGGGGGGGGGGGGGGGGGGGGGGGGGGGGGGGGGGGGGGGGGGGGGGGGGGGGGGGGGGGGGGGGGGGGGGGGGGGGGGGGGGGGGGGGGGGGGGGGGGGGGGGGGGGGGGGGGGGGGGGGGGGGGGGGGGGGGGGGGGGGGGGGGGGGGGGGGGGGGGGGGGGGGGGGGGGGGGGGGGGGGGGGGGGGGGGGGGGGGGGGGGGGGGGGGGGGGGGGGGGGGGGGGGGGGGGGGGGGGGGGGGGGGGGGGGGGGGGGGGGGGGGGGGGGGGGGGGGGGGGGGGGGGGGGGGGGGGGGGGGGGGGGGGGGGGGGGGGGGGGGGGGGGGGGGGGGGGGGGGGGGGGGGGGGGGGGGGGGGGGGGGGGGGGGGGGGGGGGGGGGGGGGGGGGGGGGGGGGGGGGGGGGGGGGGGGGGGGGGGGGGGGGGGGGGGGGGGGGGGGGGGGGGGGGGGGGGGGGGGGGGGGGGGGGGGGGGGGGGGGGGGGGGGGGGGGGGGGGGGGGGGGGGGGGGGGGGGGGGGGGGGGGGGGGGGGGGGGGGGGGGGGGGGGGGGGGGGGGGGGGGGGGGGGGGGGGGGGGGGGGGGGGGGGGGGGGGGGGGGGGGGGGGGGGGGGGGGGGGGGGGGGGGGGGGGGGGGGGGGGGGGGGGGGGGGGGGGGGGGGGGGGGGGGGGGGGGGGGGGGGGGGGGGGGGGGGGGGGGGGGGGGGGGGGGGGGGGGGGGGGGGGGGGGGGGGGGGGGGGGGGGGGGGGGGGGGGGGGGGGGGGGGGGGGGGGGGGGGGGGGGGGGGGGGGGGGGGGGGGGGGGGGGGGGGGGGGGGGGGGGGGGGGGGGGGGGGGGGGGGGGGGGGGGGGGGGGGGGGGGGGGGGGGGGGGGGGGGGGGGGGGGGGGGGGGGGGGGGGGGGGGGGGGGGGGGGGGGGGGGGGGGGGGGGGGGGGGGGGGGGGGGGGGGGGGGGGGGGGGGGGGGGGGGGGGGGGGGGGGGGGGGGGGGGGGGGGGGGGGGGGGGGGGGGGGGGGGGGGGGGGGGGGGGGGGGGGGGGGGGGGGGGGGGGGGGGGGGGGGGGGGGGGGGGGGGGGGGGGGGGGGGGGGGGGGGGGGGGGGGGGGGGGGGGGGGGGGGGGGGGGGGGGGGGGGGGGGGGGGGGGGGGGGGGGGGGGGGGGGGGGGGGGGGGGGGGGGGGGGGGGGGGGGGGGGGGGGGGGGGGGGGGGGGGGGGGGGGGGGGGGGGGGGGGGGGGGGGGGGGGGGGGGGGGGGGGGGGGGGGGGGGGGGGGGGGGGGGGGGGGGGGGGGGGGGGGGGGGGGGGGGGGGGGGGGGGGGGGGGGGGGGGGGGGGGGGGGGGGGGGGGGGGGGGGGGGGGGGGGGGGGGGGGGGGGGGGGGGGGGGGGGGGGGGGGGGGGGGGGGGGGGGGGGGGGGGGGGGGGGGGGGGGGGGGGGGGGGGGGGGGGGGGGGGGGGGGGGGGGGGGGGGGGGGGGGGGGGGGGGGGGGGGGGGGGGGGGGGGGGGGGGGGGGGGGGGGGGGGGGGGGGGGGGGGTGACAAACCAGGGGACTTGTTTTGTATGGGACAGATTCTAGGGTATACTCCCTCTCTCCCAGTTTATTTTTTTTTGAATTTTTTCGTTTTATAAGTTTCAAATTCAAATTTAGAGCTCCCCATCACATGTTGAGATTACAATGTCCATTAAATCGTTGCGTGCATGTATAGTAAAGAAACAAATCTCGAGTTTGCCACGAGTTCGTGCAGCGGTAGCACCACAAGGCCTGGCGCAGGAGTTACATTTACCTCTCGGGGCCCTCGGGTCCGAGCTTCAGCGCCTTACGACACCTACCTTTGAGTCAATAACATGTGGACCCGATAGGTGGCTGGTCCACATGTAATGCTCCCAAAGGCAGAGGGGCAGTGGGGCCCAGAGGGGTGAGCCGCTGGTCGGGGGACGTGTGGTGTCATGGGTTCGAGTGGCGTCGTGGGAATCGCGTGTGGCTGTGGTTGAAACTTGATGCTCACCGCATTTCAGTTGGCCCACATGTCATGCACACAAAGGTAGAGGGGCGGTGCAGCCGAGAGGGGTGAGGCGCACGTCGGGGGATGTGGTGCCGTGGGTTGGAGCGGCGTCGTGGGAACCGCGAGTGGCAGTGGATGAAACGTGATGATCACCGTAGTTGAACTTTCATGGACAAGCTGTCATGTCTACGGACACATGCATTGCATACCGATCACTGGAGGGGGGGGGGGGGGGGGGGGGGGGGGATAAATAGTTCCTTATAGTCAAGCGGACCCACGCTACTACTTGTTCCAAAGATATGCACACCATCGAAATAGTCCATCTATATCAATATACACAGAGAGGGAATAATTTTTTTACAATAGAGGAAATAGTTCATCCATCCATAATGCCCTGCTGCTGGTGCAGCATCTTCTTCTTCTTCTTCTTGTTCTCATTTTCTGTGGGAGACGGCTTCGCAACAAGCTCTCTGGACCTTGCAGCTATCTCGAAACTCACACGAGCATTGAGGGCAGCATATTTTATCCGCTCGTACGTCAAGGGATAATTCTCCCATCCAGACGACCTTAATGCCAGCGTCTCGTCACCCTTCTGAAGATTTGTTCTGAGCACAAAATTTGCTACGTCGAATGGGGATGGTGTCGGTTTATCACAATCTTCTACAGGAATTTTTATTTTGGTTTGTACGTCAGCGATGCTTTTCAAATCAAGGTTGTACGGCTCGAACTTCTGTTTGTCCCCTGCGATGGCTGCCCCACAGAAGTATATGTCCTCCCGAGACAAGAAATCATGAAGCTCACCTAGTATGGAGGGCGCGTGTATGATGTGGTACACCAAAACATCATCTTTGAGGCACAGCTGAAGGACGGTGGCGCGTTGGATCTTCCTAGTGGCACGCTCCGTGTAGTCTGCGTCGAGACCGATGACCTTCATCTCCACCTTTTGGAGGGAGTTGGATACATTGTTGATCCACTTCGGGGGGGGGGGGGGGGGGGGGGGGGGGGGGGGGGGGGGGGGGGGGGGGGGGGGGGGGGGGGGGGGGGGGGGGGGGGGGGGGGGGGGGGGGGGGGGGGGGGGGGGGGGGGGGGGGGGGGGGGGGGGGGGGGGGGGGGGGGGGGGGGGGGGGGGGGGGGGGGGGGGGGGGGGGGGGGGGGGGGGGGGGGGGGGGGGGGGGGGGGGGGGGGGGGGGGGGGGGGGGGGGGGGGGGGGGGGGGGGGGGGGGGGGGGGGGGGGGGGGGGGGGGGGGGGGGGGGGGGGGGGGGGGGGGGGGGGGGGGGGGGGGGGGGGGGGGGGGGGGGGGGGGGGGGGGGGGGGGGGGGGGGGGGGGGGGGGGGGGGGGGGGGGGGGGGGGGGGGGGGGGGGGGGGGGGGGGGGGGGGGGGGGGGGGGGGGGGGGGGGGGGGGGGGGGGGGGGGGGGGGGGGGGGGGGGGGGGGGGGGGGGGGGGGGGGGGGGGGGGGGGGGGGGGGGGGGGGGGGGGGGGGGGGGGGGGGGGGGGGGGGGGGGGGGGGGGGGGGGGGGGGGGGGGGGGGGGGGGGGGGGGGGGGGGGGGGGGGGGGGGGGGGGGGGGGGGGGGGGGGGGGGGGGGGGGGGGGGGGGGGGGGGGGGGGGGGGGGGGGGGGGGGGGGGGGGGGGGGGGGGGGGGGGGGGGGGGGGGGGGGGGGGGGGGGGGGGGGGGGGGGGGGGGGGGGGGGGGGGGGGGGGGGGGGGGGGGGGGGGGGGGGGGGGGGGGGGGGGGGGGGGGGGGGGGGGGGGGGGGGGGGGGGGGGGGGGGGGGGGGGGGGGGGGGGGGGGGGGGGGGGGGGGGGGGGGGGGGGGGGGGGGGGGGGGGGGGGGGGGGGGGGGGGGGGGGGGGGGGGGGGGGGGGGGGGGGGGGGGGGGGGGGGGGGGGGGGGGGGGGGGGGGGGGGGGGGGGGGGGGGGGGGGGGGGGGGGGGGGGGGGGGGGGGGGGGGGGGGGGGGGGGGGGGGGGGGGGGGGGGGGGGGGGGGGGGGGGGGGGGGGGGGGGGGGGGGGGGGGGGGGGGGGGGGGGGGGGGGGGGGGGGGGGGGGGGGGGGGGGGGGGGGGGGGGGGGGGGGGGGGGGGGGGGGGGGGGGGGGGGGGGGGGGGGGGGGGGGGGGGGGGGGGGGGGGGGGGGGGGGGGGGGGGGGGGGGGGGGGGGGGGGGGGGGGGGGGGGGGGGGGGGGGGGGGGGGGGGGGGGGGGGGGGGGGGGGGGGGGGGGGGGGGGGGGGGGGGGGGGGGGGGGGGGGGGGGGGGGGGGGGGGGGGGGGGGGGGGGGGGGGGGGGGGGGGGGGGGGGGGGGGGGGGGGGGGGGGGGGGGGGGGGGGGGGGGGGGGGGGGGGGGGGGGGGGGGGGGGGGGGGGGGGGGGGGGGGGGGGGGGGGGGGGGGGGGGGGGGGGGGGGGGGGGGGGGGGGGGGGGGGGGGGGGGGGGGGGGGGGGGGGGGGGGGGGGGGGGGGGGGGGGGGGGGGGGGGGGGGGGGGGGGGGGGGGGGGGGGGGGGGGGGGGGGGGGGGGGGGGGGGGGGGGGGGGGGGGGGGGGGGGGGGGGGGGGGGGGGGGGGGGGGGGGGGGGGGGGGGGGGGGGGGGGGGGGGGGGGGGGGGGGGGGGGGGGGGGGGGGGGGGGGGGGGGGGGGGGGGGGGGGGGGGGGGGGGGGGGGGGGGGGGGGGGGGGGGGGGGGGGGGGGGGGGGGGGGGGGGGGGGGGGGGGGGGGGGGGGGGGGGGGGGGGGGGGGGGGGGGGGGGGGGGGGGGGGGGGGGGGGGGGGGGGGGGGGGGGGGGGGGGGGGGGGGGGGGGGGGGGGGGGGGGGGGGGGGGGGGGGGGGGGGGGGGGGGGGGGGGGGGGGGGGGGGGGGGGGGGGGGGGGGGGGGGGGGGGGGGGGGGGGGGGGGGGGGGGGGGGGGGGGGGGGGGGGGGGGGGGGGGGGGGGGGGGGGGGGGGGGGGGGGGGGGGGGGGGGGGGGGGGGGGGGGGGGGGGGGGGGGGGGGGGGGGGGGGGGGGGGGGGGGGGGGGGGGGGGGGGGGGGGGGGGGGGGGGGGGGGGGGGGGGGGGGGGGGGGGGGGGGGGGGGGGGGGGGGGGGGGGGGGGGGGGGGGGGGGGGGGGGGGGGGGGGGGGGGGGGGGGGGGGGGGGGGGGGGGGGGGGGGGGGGGGGGGGGGGGGGGGGGGGGGGGGGGGGGGGGGGGGGGGGGGGGGGGGGGGGGGGGGGGGGGGGGGGGGGGGGGGGGGGGGGGGGGGGGGGGGGGGGGGGGGGGGGGGGGGGGGGGGGGGGGGGGGGGGGGGGGGGGGGGGGGGGGGGGGGGGGGGGGGGGGGGGGGGGGGGGGGGGGGGGGGGGGGGGGGGGGGGGGGGGGGGGGGGGGGGGGGGGGGGGGGGGGGGGGGGGGGGGGGGGGGGGGGGGGGGGGGGGGGGGGGGGGGGGGGGGGGGGGGGGGGGGGGGGGGGGGGGGGGGGGGGGGGGGGGGGGGGGGGGGGGGGGGGGGGGGGGGGGGGGGGGGGGGGGGGGGGGGGGGGGGGGGGGGGGGGGGGGGGGGGGGGGGGGGGGGGGGGGGGGGGGGGGGGGGGGGGGGGGGGGGGGGGGGGGGGGGGGGGGGGGGGGGGGGGGGGGGGGGGGGGGGGGGGGGGGGGGGGGGGGGGGGGGGGGGGGGGGGGGGGGGGGGGGGGGGGGGGGGGTGGATTAACTTTGATCCTTGGATGTATCAAGTCCGACAGGCAGTGATGTGGTTCAATCCTTCAGGTTGATAGGTAATTGGGCTGTTGCGTCGAAAGGGTGGAGTACTGGTGTCTCCGAATCACTGGTGGCTGAACCGGGGCTGCAAATTATGATAGTGTTGTATCATCCCTCTTCGAATGACTTGTTGTCTTTGCTGCTTGTTCTGGATGGGTAGTTCTCTCGTTTGTTATGCATATTCCTTGTCATTTGGTCATCCTCGTCTATGTCACTCTTACTATGTAATAGTTGCCTCTATTTAGAATGTCATTCTTGTCTGGATCACGAGAGTCTGAGCGCTGCAGATGGGTGCATTTTGGTGGTGTAGCAAGACTTCTTATGAACTATCATGTCTTGCTGTTTATGTCAGTAGAGTCACTAGTCGGTGTTTGAATGTTGTATATATCGTTGTTTCGAACTGTTTATTGTCTTGAACTGCTGGTGGGCTAAATGAGGGCATCACCATTCTCCAGTGTTCAGAGTATATGTCCTTTTTTCAAGTTATAATTTGAGCTTAGTGTCTTGCTACCTCTTGAGCACTGCGTTGGTTTTCCCTTGAAGAGGAAAGGGTGATGCCCCCCCCCCCCCCCCCCCCCCCCCCCCCCCCCCCCCCCCCCCCCCCCCCCCCCCCCCCCCCCCCCCCCCCCCCCCCCCCCCCCCCCCCCCCCCCCCCCCCCCCCCCCCCCCCCCCCCCCCCCCCCCCCCCCCCCCCCCCCCCCCCCCCCCCCCCCCCCCCCCCCCCCCCCCCCCCCCCCCCCCCCCCCCCCCCCCCCCCCCCCCCCCCCCCCCCCCCCCCCCCCCCCCCCCCCCCCCCCCCCCCCCCCCCCCCCCCCCCCCCCCCCCCCCCCCCCCCCCCCCCCCCCCCCCCCCCCCCCCCCCCCCCCCCCCCCCCCCCCCCCCCCCCCCCCCCCCCCCCCCCCCCCCCCCCCCCCCCCCCCCCCCCCCCCCCCCCCCCCCCCCCCCCCCCCCCCCCCCCCCCCCCCCCCCCCCCCCCCCCCCCCCCCCCCCCCCCCCCCCCCCCCCCCCCCCCCCCCCCCCCCCCCCCCCCCCCCCCCCCCCCCCCCCCCCCCCCCCCCCCCCCCCCCCCCCCCCCCCCCCCCCCCCCCCCCCCCCCCCCCCCCCCCCCCCCCCCCCCCCCCCCCCCCCCCCCCCCCCCCCCCCCCCCCCCCCCCCCCCCCCCCCCCCCCCCCCCCCCCCCCCCCCCCCCCCCCCCCCCCCCCCCCCCCCCCCCCCCCCCCCCCCCCCCCCCCCCCCCCCCCCCCCCCCCCCCCCCCCCCCCCCCCCCCCCCCCCCCCCCCCCCCCCCCCCCCCCCCCCCCCCCCCCCCCCCCCCCCCCCCCCCCCCCCCCCCCCCCCCCCCCCCCCCCCCCCCCCCCCCCCCCCCCCCCCCCCCCCCCCCCCCCCCCCCCCCCCCCCCCCCCCCCCCCCCCCCCCCCCCCCCCCCCCCCCCCCCCCCCCCCCCCCCCCCCCCCCGATAGGCGAGTCCCTTGTCGAACAAGGCAATTAGCTTGAAGTCTGCGTAATCCACATGTCGTGTGGGCACTTGGCAGATTACAATCTTTTGCAAAACAAGGTGTGTCCAACTGATGACCTAATCTAGATGACTTGGACCGCGACGGTAATACTCTATATCATCCAACTGAGGAAGGATAATCTCATGGGAGGTCTGGAAGTTCACGAGCACCAACTTTTTCCCGTCTTCTCTGACGGCAGCCATCCAGTGGGAGTTCATGCCGACCCAGTACATACCTGCTAGAAGTTTTGGGCGATGGTGATCGGATCGAAGGCAAGGGAAATGATGTACGGCGACCCACTACATACCTGCAAAGAAGTTTCGGCTAATGGAGGTCGGATTGAAGTCGACGGGCATCATGTACGCCTCCGTATCATGGTGAGCAAATCTCGCAAGACCAGATAGCAGCAAGCAGCGTGTCTTGAAAAGCTTAGGCCTCGCTTTGACGATGGCCGTGTGCATGCCCCTCGAGCATGCAGCCAGCCGCAGGGCGCTCAACATATCCATACATGAACAATAGAGGTCGAGGATGTCACTGGGGAGATTGCTCCATTTGCAGCTCATATGGATGTTGTGCGATTCGTGTTCGGCCATGGTGGAGTTTGGAAGGTGGGGTTTTGGGGGGCTAGATTTACGGGGGAGAAGGCTCTCGGTGCTGGAGCGGCTAGCGAGGGAATAGTGGTACTTGGGGAGGCGAGCGAGGCGAGGGTACGCGGGGGCACAGTGAGATGATGAAGAGTCCCCCCCCCCCCCCCCCCCCCCCCCCCCCCCCCCCCCCCCCCCCCCCCCCCCCCCCCCCCCCCCCCCCCCCCCCCCCCCCCCCCCCCCCCCCCCCCCCCCCCCCCCCCCCCCCCCCCCCCCCCCCCCCCCCCCCCCCCCCCCCCCCCCCCCCCCCCCCCCCCCCCCCCCCCCCCCCCCCCCCCCCCCCCCCCCCCCCCCCCCCCCCCCCCCCCCCCCCCCCCCCCCCCCCCCCCCCCCCCCCCCCCCCCCCCCCCCCCCCCCCCCCCCCCCCCCCCCCCCCCCCCCCCCCCCCCCCCCCCCCCCCCCCCCCCCCCCCCCCCCCCCCCCCCCCCCCCCCCCCCCCCCCCCCCCCCCCCCCCCCCCCCCCCCCCCCCCCCCCCCCCCCCCCCCCCCCCCCCCCCCCCCCCCCCCCCCCCCCCCCCCCCCCCCCCCCCCCCCCCCCCCCCCCCCCCCCCCCCCCCCCCCCCCCCCCCCCCCCCCCCCCCCCCCCCCCCCCCCCCCCCCCCCCCCCCCCCCCCCCCCCCCCCCCCCCCCCCCCCCCCCCCCCCCCCCCCCCCCCCCCCCCCCCCCCCCCCCCCCCCCCCCCCCCCCCCCCCCCCCCCCCCCCCCCCCCCCCCCCCCCCCCCCCCCCCCCCCCCCCCCCCCCCCCCCCCCCCCCCCCCCCCCCCCCCCCCCCCCCCCCCCCCCCCCCCCCCCCCCCCCCCCCCCCCCCCCCCCCCCCCCCCCCCCCCCCCCCCCCCCCCCCCCCCCCCCCCCCCCCCCCCCCCCCCCCCCCCCCCCCCCCCCCCCCCCCCCCCCCCCCCCCCCCCCCCCCCCCCCCCCCCCCCCCCCCCCCCCCCCCCCCCCCCCCCCCCCCCCCCCCCCCCCCCCCCCCCCCCCCCCCCCCCCCCCCCCCCCCCCCCCCCCCCCCCCCCCCCCCCCCCCCCCCCCCCCCCCCCCCCCCCCCCCCCCCCCCCCCCCCCCCCCCCCCCCCCCCCCCCCCCCCCCCCCCCCCCCCCCCCCCCCCCCCCCCCCCCCCCCCCCCCCCCCCCCCCCCCCCCCCCCCCCCCCCCCCCCCCCCCCCCCCCCCCCCCCCCCCCCCCCCCCCCCCCCCCCCCCCCCCCCCCCCCCCCCCCCCCCCCCCCCCCCCCCCCCCCCCCCCCCCCCCCCCCCCCCCCCCCCCCCCCCCCCCCCCCCCCCCCCCCCCCCCCCCCCCCCCCCCCCCCCCCCCCCCCCCCCCCCCCCCCCCCCCCCCCCCCCCCCCCCCCCCCCCCCCCCCCCCCCCCCCCCCCCCCCCCCCCCCCCCCCCCCCCCCCCCCCCCCCCCCCCCCCCCCCCCCCCCCCCCCCCCCCCCCCCCCCCCCCCCCCCCCCCCCCCCCCCCCCCCCCCCCCCCCCCCCCCCCCCCCCCCCCCCCCCCCCCCCCCCCCCCCCCCCCCCCCCCCCCCCCCCCCCCCCCCCCCCCCCCCCCCCCCCCCCCCCCCCCCCCCCCCCCCCCCCCCCCCCCCCCCCCCCCCCCCCCCCCCCCCCCCCCCCCCCCCCCCCCCCCCCCCCCCCCCCCCCCCCCCCCCCCCCCCCCCCCCCCCCCCCCCCCCCCCCCCCCCCCCCCCCCCCCCCCCCCCCCCCCCCCCCCCCCCCCCCCCCCCCCCCCCCCCCCCCCCCCCCCCCCCCCCCCCCCCCCCCCCCCCCCCCCCCCCCCCCCCCCCCCCCCCCCCCCCCCCCCCCCCCCCCCCCCCCCCCCCCCCCCCCCCCCCCCCCCCCCCCCCCCCCCCCCCCCCCCCCCCCCCCCCCCCCCCCCCCCCCCCCCCCCCCCCCCCCCCCCCCCCCCCCCCCCCCCCCCCCCCCCCCCCCCCCCCCCCCCCCCCCCCCCCCCCCCCCCCCCCCCCCCCCCCCCCCCCCCCTCCAGTGATCGGTATGCAATGCATGTGTCCGTAGACATGACAGCTTGTCCATGAAAGTTCAACTACGGTGATCATCACGTTTCATCCACTGCCACTCGCGGTTCCCACGACGCCGCTCCAACCCACGGCACCACATCCCCCGACGTGCGCCTCACCCCTCTCGGCTGCACCGCCCCTCTACCTTTGTGTGCATGACATGTGGGCCAACTGAAATGCGGTGAGCATCAAGTTTCAACCACAGCCACACGCGATTCCCACGACGCCACTCGAACCCATGACACCACACGTCCCCCGACCAGCGGCTCACCCCTCTGGGCCCCACTGCCCCTCTGCCTTTGGGAGCATTACATGTGGACCAGCCACCTATCGGGTCCACATGTTATTGACTCAAAGGTAGGTGTCGTAAGGCGCTGAAGCTCGGACCCGAGGGCCCCGAGAGGTAAATGTAACTCCTGCGCCAGGCCTTGTGGTGCTACCGCTGCACGAACTCGTGGCAAACTCGAGATTTGTTTCTTTACTATACATGCACGCAACGATTTAATGGACATTGTAATCTCAACATGTGATGGGGAGCTCTAAATTTGAATTTGAAACTTATAAAACGAAAAAATTCAAAAAAAAATAAACTGGGAGAGAGGGAGTATACCCTAGAATCTGTCCCATACAAAACAAGTCCCCTGGTTTGTCACCCCCCCCCCCCCCCCCCCCCCCCCCCCCCCCCCCCCCCCCCCCCCCCCCCCCCCCCCCCCCCCCCCCCCCCCCCCCCCCCCCCCCCCCCCCCCCCCCCCCCCCCCCCCCCCCCCCCCCCCCCCCCCCCCCCCCCCCCCCCCCCCCCCCCCCCCCCCCCCCCCCCCCCCCCCCCCCCCCCCCCCCCCCCCCCCCCCCCCCCCCCCCCCCCCCCCCCCCCCCCCCCCCCCCCCCCCCCCCCCCCCCCCCCCCCCCCCCCCCCCCCCCCCCCCCCCCCCCCCCCCCCCCCCCCCCCCCCCCCCCCCCCCCCCCCCCCCCCCCCCCCCCCCCCCCCCCCCCCCCCCCCCCCCCCCCCCCCCCCCCCCCCCCCCCCCCCCCCCCCCCCCCCCCCCCCCCCCCCCCCCCCCCCCCCCCCCCCCCCCCCCCCCCCCCCCCCCCCCCCCCCCCCCCCCCCCCCCCCCCCCCCCCCCCCCCCCCCCCCCCCCCCCCCCCCCCCCCCCCCCCCCCCCCCCCCCCCCCCCCCCCCCCCCCCCCCCCCCCCCCCCCCCCCCCCCCCCCCCCCCCCCCCCCCCCCCCCCCCCCCCCCCCCCCCCCCCCCCCCCCCCCCCCCCCCCCCCCCCCCCCCCCCCCCCCCCCCCCCCCCCCCCCCCCCCCCCCCCCCCCCCCCCCCCCCCCCCCCCCCCCCCCCCCCCCCCCCCCCCCCCCCCCCCCCCCCCCCCCCCCCCCCCCCCCCCCCCCCCCCCCCCCCCCCCCCCCCCCCCCCCCCCCCCCCCCCCCCCCCCCCCCCCCCCCCCCCCCCCCCCCCCCCCCCCCCCCCCCCCCCCCCCCCCCCCCCCCCCCCCCCCCCCCCCCCCCCCCCCCCCCCCCCCCCCCCCCCCCCCCCCCCCCCCCCCCCCCCCCCCCCCCCCCCCCCCCCCCCCCCCCCCCCCCCCCCCCCCCCCCCCCCCCCCCCCCCCCCCCCCCCCCCCCCCCCCCCCCCCCCCCCCCCCCCCCCCCCCCCCCCCCCCCCCCCCCCCCCCCCCCCCCCCCCCCCCCCCCCCCCCCCCCCCCCCCCCCCCCCCCCCCCCCCCCCCCCCCCCCCCCCCCCCCCCCCCCCCCCCCCCCCCCCCCCCCCCCCCCCCCCCCCCCCCCCCCCCCCCCCCCCCCCCCCCCCCCCCCCCCCCCCCCCCCCCCCCCCCCCCCCCCCCCCCCCCCCCCCCCCCCCCCCCCCCCCCCCCCCCCCCCCCCCCCCCCCCCCCCCCCCCCCCCCCCCCCCCCCCCCCCCCCCCCCCCCCCCCCCCCCCCCCCCCCCCCCCCCCCCCCCCCCCCCCCCCCCCCCCCCCCCCCCCCCCCCCCCCCCCCCCCCCCCCCCCCCCCCCCCCCCCCCCCCCCCCCCCCCCCCCCCCCCCCCCCCCCCCCCCCCCCCCCCCCCCCCCCCCCCCCCCCCCCCCCCCCCCCCCCCCCCCCCCCCCCCCCCCCCCCCCCCCCCCCCCCCCCCCCCCCCCCCCCCCCCCCCCCCCCCCCCCCCCCCCCCCCCCCCCCCCCCCCCCCCCCCCCCCCCCCCCCCCCCCCCCCCCCCCCCCCCCCCCCCCCCCCCCCCCCCCCCCCCCCCCCCCCCCCCCCCCCCCCCCCCCCCCCCCCCCCCCCCCCCCCCCCCCCCCCCCCCCCCCCCCCCCCCCCCCCCCCCCCCCCCCCCCCCCCCCCCCCCCCCCCCCCCCCCCCCCCCCCCCCCCCCCCCCCCCCCCCCCCCCCCCCCCCCCCCCCCCCCCCCCCCCCCCCCCCCCCCCCCCCCCCCCCCCCCCCCCCCCCCCCCCCCCCCCCCCCCCCCCCCCCCCCCCCCCCCCCCCCCCCCCCCCCCCCCCCCCCCCCCCCCCCCCCCCCCCCCCCCCCCCCCCCCCCCCCCCCCCCCCCCCCCCCCCCCCCCCCCCCCCCCCCCCCCCCCCCCCCCCCCCCCCCCCCCCCCCCCCCCCCCCCCCCCCCCCCCCCCCCCCCCCCCCCCCCCCCCCCCCCCCCCCCCCCCCCCCCCCCCCCCCCCCCCCCCCCCCCCCCCCCCCCCCCCCCCCCCCCCCCCCCCCCCCCCCCCCCCCCCCCCCCCCCCCCCCCCCCCCCCCCCCCCCCCCCCCCCCCCCCCCCCCCCCCCCCCCCCCCCCCCCCCCCCCCCCCCCCCCCCCCCCCCCCCCCCCCCCCCCCCCCCCCCCCCCCCCCCCCCCCCCCCCCCCCCCCCCCCCCCCCCCGGGTATGCAATTTATGAAATGGGGGCTATTTAATCATATGAGGTAACACTTTTAAGTAGCTGACTACAATATCCATTTCTTTTTGTGCGCCTCTACACTAACACGTCAATGCATTATGTTTAAAGTAAATAACCAATGGCACTAAATTATCTATTTACACGAGAAATACATAGGCTGAGCATTTGATCCCTTTTTTGTGAACGCGCCACTACACCCATACGATTGGCCGCGCACGTGTGAACGTCCAAGTTATCAGCGCATCATCCCGAGTTATTTTATTTTTATGGGGTGGACTTCACACCAGTTATTAACTGCTGACGCGTGCCCCATGTACACAGTCTAGCATGACCTTCCCACTAGCACGGTCCAAAATTAGTTGAAACTGGATATGAACGATCCGCAGGCGGCAAAATCTCCCGCCTCCTTCTAAAATTTCTGCCACCTTAGTCTTTAGCATGCGAAATCCCACTTTTGTCCTTGGTACACGGAGACCAACAGTTGCAATACCGCCCTAATCTACATGATAGGTCGGGGCTGCTTTGGTAACTTCCGGTTCCCCCACTACACGGCACCCCCAATTCCTCTCCCC
>JAAAWM010008824.1:0-17163 GCA_036873465.1 Thinopyrum obtusiflorum
TAGATATACCCATATCTGCTTAAATCATCTGTGAAGGTGAGAAAATAATGATACCCGCCGCGAGCCTCAATATTCATCGGACCACATACATCAGTATGTATGATTTCCAACAAGTCTGTTGCTCGCTCCATTGTTCCGGAGAACGGTGTTTTAGTCATCTTGCCCATGAGGCATGGTTCGCAAGTACCAAGTGATTCATAATCAAGTGATTCCAAAAGTCCATCAGACTGGAGTTTCTTCATGCGCTTTACACCAATATGACCCAAACGGCAGTGCCACAAATAAGTTGCACTATCATTATCAACTCTGCATCTTTTGGTTTCAACATTATGAATATGTGTATCACTACTATCGAGATTCATCAAAAATAGACCACTCTTTAAGGCTGCATGACCATAAAAGATATTACTCATATAAATAGAACAACCATTATTCTCAGATTTAAATGAATAACCGTCTCGCATCAAACAAGATCCAGATATAATGTTCATGCTCAACGCTGGCACCAAATAACAATTATTTAGGTCTAAAACTAATCCCGAAGGTAGATGTAGAGGTAGCGTGCCGACGGCGATCACATCAACTTTGGAACCATTTCCTACGTGCATCTTCACCTCGTCCTTAGCCAATCTTCGCTTAATCCGTAGTCCCTGTTTCGAGTTGCAAATATTAGCAACAGAATCAGTATCAAATACCCAGGTGCTACTGCGAGCTTTAGTAAGGTACACATCAATAACATGTATATCACATATACCTTTGCTCATCTTGCCATCCTTCTTATCCGCCAAATACTTGGGGCAGTTCCGCTTCCAGTGGCCAGTCCCTTTGCAGTAGAAGCACTCAGTCTCAGGCTTAGGTCCAGACTTGGGTTTCTTCTCCTGAGCAGCAACTTGTTTGCCGTTCTTCTTGAAGTTCCCCTTCTTCTTCCCTTTACCCTTTTTCTTGAAACTGGTGGTCTTGTTGACCATCAACACTTGATGCTCCTTCTTGATTTCTACCTCCGCAGCCTTTAGCATTCCGAAGAGCTCGAGAATAGTCTTATCCATCCCTTGCATGTTATAGTTCATCACGAAGCTTTTGTAGCTTGGTGGCAGTGATTGAAGAATCCTGTCAATGACACTATCATCCAAAAGATTAACTCCCAGTTGAATCAAGTGATTGTTATACCCAGACATTCTGAGTATATGTTCACTGACAGAACTATTCTCCTGGGGGGGGGGGGGGGGGGGGGGGGGGGGGGGGGGGGGGGGGGGGGGGGGGGGGGGGGGGGGGGGGGGGGGGGGGGGGGGGGGGGGGGGGGGGGGGGGGGGGGGGGGGGGGGGGGGCAGTAGATAATATATTATGGAGCAATCAAAAATTATAGATACGTTGGAGACGTATCAGATGTTCAAAACGTGGTTGAAGTCCCGGTTCTAAGCCGTAAAGCATGGCACATTGAACTATCGAGTTGTCATCAGATTTGCTCTGCCAGACGTTCATAACATATAGCGTTGCTCCTGCAGCGGGTTTGGCACCCAGCGGTGCTTCCAGGACGTAATTCTTCTGTGCAGCAATGAGGATAATCCTCAAGTTACGGGCCCAGTCCGTGTAGTTGCTACCATCATCTTTCAACTTAGCTTTCTCTAGGAACGCATTAAAATTCAACGGAACAACAACACGGGCCATTTATCTACAACACCATAGACATGCAAAATACTATCAGATACTAAGTTCATGATAAATGAAAGTTCAATTAATCATATTACTTAAGAACTCCCACTTAGATAGATATCCCTCTAATCATCTAAGTGATCACATGATCCATATCAACTAAACCATGTCCGATCATCATGTGAGATGGAGTAGTTTTCAATGGTGAACATCACTATGTTGATCATATCTACTATATGATTCATGCTCGACCTTTCGGGCTCAGTGTTCCGAGGCCATATCTGTATATGCTATAGGCTCGTCAAGTTTAACCCGAGTATTCTACTTGGGCAAAACTGACTTGTACCTGTTGTATGTGAACGTAGAGCTTATCACACCCGATCATCACGTGGTGTCTCGGCACAACGAACTGTCGCAACAGTGCATACTCAGGGAGAACACTTATACCTTGAAGTTTAGTGAGAGATCATCTTATAATGCTACCGCCGTACTAAGAAAAATAAGATGCATAAAGGATAAACATCACATGCAATCAATATAAGTGATATGATATGGCCATCATCATCTTGTGCCTTTGATCTCCATCTCCAAAGCACCATCATGATCACCATCGTCACCGGCTTGACACCTTGATCTCCATTGTAGTATCATTCTCGTCTCGCCAACTATTGCTTCCACAACTATCGCTACCGCTTAGTGATAAAGTAAAGCAATTACATGACAATTGCATTTCATACAATAAAGCGACAACCATATGGCTGCTGCCAGTTGCCGATAACTGTGTTACAAAACATGATCATCTCATACAACAATTTATATATTATTCATAGATAGACTTGATCATAAACTCACAATTCATCGGTCTCAACAAACACACCGCAAAAAGAAGATTACATGGAATAGATCTCCACAAGAGAGGGGGAGAACATTGTATTGAGATCCAAAAAGAGAGAAGAAGCCATCTAGCTACTAACTATGGACCCGTAGGTCTGAGGTAAACTACTCACACTTCATCGGAGGGGCTATGGTGTTGATGTAGAAGCCCTCCGTGATCGATGCCCCCTCCGGCGGAGCTCCGGAACAGGCCCCAAGATGGGATCTCGTGGATATAGAAAGTTACGGCAGTGGAATTAGGGTTTTGGCTCCTGTTCTGATCATTTGGGGGTACGTGGATATATATATAGGAGGAAGGAGTATGTCGGTGGAGCAACAGGGGGCCCACGAGGGTGGAGGGCGCGCTTGGTGGGGGTGGGCACGCCCCCCTACCTCGTGGCCTCCTCTTTTCTTTCTTGACGTAGGGTCCAAGTCTCCCGGGTCTTGTTCGTTGAGAAAATCACGTTCCCAAAGGTTCATTCCGTTTGGACTCCGTTTGATATTCCTTTTCTTCGAAACCCTAAAACAGCAAAAAACAGCAATTCTGGGCTGGGCCTCCGGTTAATAGGTTAGTCCCAAAAGGGGGGGGGGGGGGGGGGGGGGGGGGGGGGGGGGGGGGGGGGGGGGGGGGGGGGGGGGGGGGGGGGGGGGGGGGGGGGGGGGGGGGGGGGGGGGGGGGGGGGGGGGGGGGGGGGGGGGGGGGGGGGGGGGGGGGGGGGGGGGGGGGGGGGGGGGGGGGGGGGGGGGGGGGGGGGGGGGGGGGGGGGGGGGGGGGGGGGGGGGGGGGGGGGGGGGGGGGGGGGGGGGGGGGGGGGGGGGGGGGGGGGGGGGGGGGGGGGGGGGGGGGGGGGGGGGGGGGGGGGGGGGGGGGGGGGGGGGGGGGGGGGGGGGGGGGGGGGGGGGGGGGGGGGGGGGGGGGGGGGGGGGGGGGGGGGGGGGGGGGGGGGGGGGGGGGGTGATGAAGTTGGAGCATGATTTATTTATTGATTGTCTTCCTTATGTGTGGAGGCCGGGATCACGCGATGGTTAACTCCTACCAACCCTTCCCCTAGGAGAATGCGTGTAGTACTTTGTTTTGATTACTTGTAGATTTTTTCAATAAGTATATGAGTTCTTCATGACTAATGTTGAGTCCATGGATTATACGCACTCTCATCCTTCCACCATTACTAGCCTCTCTTGTGCCGCGCAACTTTCGCCAGTACTATACACCCACCATATACCTTCCTCAAAACAGCCACCATACCTACCTATTATGGCATTTCCATAGCAATTCCGAGATATATTGCCATGCAACTTTCCACCGTTCCGTTTATTATGACACGCTCCATCATTGTCATATTGCTTTTGCATGATCATGTAGTTGGCATCGTATTTGTGGCAAAGCCACCTTGATAATTCTTTCATACATGTCACTCTTGATTCATTGCATATCCCGGTACACTGCCGGAGGCATGCACGTAGAGTCATATTTTGTTCTAAGTATTGAGTTGTAATTCTTGAGTTGTAAATCAATAAAAGTGTGATGATCTTCATTATTAGAGCATTGTCCCAAGTGAGGAAAGGATGGTGAAGGCCATGATTCCCCCACAAGTCGGGATGAGACTTCGGACTTTACAAAAAAAAGAGGCCAAAGAAGCCTAATAAAAAAAGAGGCCAAAGAAGCCCACCAAAAAAATGAGAGAAAATGAGAGAAGGGACAATGTTACTATCCTTTTTCCACACTTGTGCTTCAAAGTAGCACCATGATCTTCATGATAGAGAGTCTCCTATGTTGTCACCTTCATATACTAGTGGGAATTTTTCATTATAGAACTTGGCTTGTATATTCCAATGATGGGCTTCCTCAAAATGCCCTAGGTCTTCGTGAGCAAGCAAGTTGGATGCACACCCACTTAGTTTCTTTTGTTGAGCTTTCATATATTTATAGCTCTAGGTGCATCCGTTGCATGGCAATCCCTACCCACTCACATTGATATTTATTAATGGGCATCTCCATAGCCCGTTGATACGCCTAGTTGATGTGAGACTATCTTCTCCTTTTTTGTCTTCTCCACAACCACCATCCAATTCCACATATAGTGCTATGTCCATGGCTCACGCTCATGTATTGCGTGAAGATTGAAAAAGTTTGAAAATACTAAAGTATGAAACAATTGCTTGGCTAAAACCGGGGTTGTGCATGATTTAAATATTTTGTGTGATGAAGATAGAGCCTAGCCAGACTATATGATTTTGTAGGGATAGCTTTCTTTGGCCATGTTACTTTGAGAAGACATGATTACTTTCTTAGTATGCTTTAAGTATTATTACTCTTATGTCAATATGAACTTTTATCTTGAATCATTTGGATCTGAACATTCATGCCACAATAAAGAAAACTACATTGAGAAATATGCTAGGTAGCATTCCACATCAAAAATTCTGTTTTTATCATTTACCTACTCGAGGACGAGCAGGAATTAAGCTTGGGGATGCTTGATTTGATACGTCTCCAACGTATCTATAATTTTTGATTGTTCCATGCTATTATATTACCCGTTTTGGATGTTTATGGGCTTTACTTTACACTTTTATATCATTTTTTGGGACTAACCTACTAGCCGGAGGCCCAGCCCGAATTGCTGTTTTTTTGCCTATTTCAGTGTTTCGAAGAAAAGGAATAGCAAACGGAGTCCAAACGGAGTCCAAACGGAATGAAACCTTCGGGAGCGATCTTTTTGGAACAAATGCAATCCAGGAGACTTGGAGTGGACGTCAAGAAGCAGCCGAGGCGACCACGAGGCAGGAGGGCGCACCCTAGGGGTGTGGGCGCGCCCCCACCCTCGTGGGCCCCTCGTGGCTCCCCTGACCTACCTCCTTCGCCTATATATATCCACGCACCCTAAAAACATCCAGGAGCACCATGAAAAACTATTTCCGCCGCCGCAACCTTCTGTATCTGCGAGATCCCATCTTGGAGCCTTCGCCGGCGCTCCGCCGGAGGGGGGATCGACCACGGAGGGCCTCTACATCATCTCCAAGGCCTCTCCGATGAGTTGTGAGTAGTTTACCACAGACCTTCGGGTCCATAGTTATTAGCTAGATGACTTCTTCTCTCTCTTTGATTCTCAATACAAAGTTCTCCTCGATCTTCTTGGAGATCTATTCGATGTAACTCTTTTTGCGGTGTGTTTGTCGAGATCCGATGAATTGTGGGTTTATAATCAAGTTTATCTATGAGAAATATTTGAATCTCCTCTGAATTCTTTTATGTATGATTGGTTATCTTTGCAAGTCTCTTTGAATTATCAGTTTGGTTTGGCCTACTAGATTGATCTTTCTTGCAATGGGAGAAGTGCTTAGCTTTGGGTTCAATCTTGCGGTGTCCTTTCCCAGTGACAGCAGGGGCAGCAAGGCACGTATTGTATTGTTGCCATCGAGGATAAAAAGATGGGGTTTATATCATATCGCTTGAGTTTATCCCTCTACATCATGTCATCTTTCTTAATGTGTTACTCTGTTCTTCATGAACTTAATACTCTAGATGCAGGCAGGAGTCGGTCGATGTGTGGAGTAATAGTAGTAGATGCAGGCAGGAGTCGGTCTACTTGTCACGGACGCGATGCCTATATACATGATCATGCCTAGATATTCTCATAACTATGCACTTTTCTATCAATTGCTCGACAGTAATTCGTTCACCCACTGTAATACTTATGCTATCTTGAGAGAAGCCACTAGTGAAACCTATGGCCCCCGGGTCTATCCTTTATAATATAAGTTTCCCATCTATTTTTATTTGCATCTTTACTTTCCAATCTATATCATAAAAATACCAAAAATATTTATCTTATCTTATTATCTCTATCAGATCTCACTTTCGCAAGTTATCGTGAAGGGATTGACAACCCCTTTATCGCCTTGGTTGCGAGGTTCTTGTTTGTTTGTGTAGGTATGAGGGACTTCTGTGGAGCCTCCTACTGGATCGATACCTTGGTTCTCAAAACTGAGGGAAATACTTACGCTACTTTGCTGCATCACCCTTTACTCTTCAAGGGAAAACCAACGCAGTGCTCAAGAGGTAGCAAGAATTGGCGGCGGCCATAATGTCGGCCAGTGACTTCATCTTGTGCATGTATTCCGCCGCAGACAACTCGTCCTTCTGTAGCGACTGAAGTTGGCGGCGGATATGGCGAACATTGGCGCGGCTCTGAGCGCCGAACATGGCGGCGACGGCGGTCCACACCGCATGCGCCAACTCGCAGCCAATGAGTTGGCATGCAATGTCCTCATCCATGGAGGTGAGAAGAAGCCCCTTGACCCGCTGATCTTGAACCCACCATTGGTGGTACTCCGGGTTGGTGACGGTGGTGGCGGCGTCGCCGGTGCCGACCGCAAGTGTACGGTCCAGTGCCGCCGAGGTGCCATCGAGGTGTCCATGGAGGTTGGCCCCGGCGAGAACGGTGCTGGTGATGCCCCCCCATAGCATGAAGTTGTGGCGGCCGAGGCGGACGGAGATCGTCGGGACGGCGATCGCGGCGGGGATCATGGCGACGGGGGACGAGACGAGTGCACCCGTAGTTTGGGTGACGGACATGGCGGAGGACGACATCACAGCGGCAGCGCGGAGGAGAACGTCACGCGCCGGCGGCTGAGGAACTCGCGGCGGCGGCGAGTATGAAGCAGCGCGCGGCGGCAGCCGACGGAAACTTCGCGCGGCGGCAGCGGATCATATAAGTTTCCCATAACACCCGGTTTACGATAAAAAAGCTACGTGGGCACCCCAAGTTGGGTATAATAAAAACTATCATAGAAAGTGAATTGGATGCTATGATCAATTTGATGCTTGACAATTATTTTGAGATATAAAGGTGGTAATATTAGAGTCATGCTAGTTGGGTAATTGTGAATTTGATGAATACTTGTGTTAAAGTTTGTGATTCCCGTAGCATGCACGTATGGTGAACCGTGGGGGGGGGGGGGGGGGGGGGGGGGGGGGGGGGGGGGGGGGGGGGGGGGGGGGGGGGGGGGGGGGGGGGGGGGGGGGGGGGGGGGGGGGGGGGGGGGGGGGGGGGGGGGGGGGGGGGGGGGGGGGGGGGGGGGGGGGGGGGGGGGGGGGGGGGGGGGGGGGGGGGGGGGGGGGGGGGGGGGGGGGGGGGGGGGGGGGGGGGGGGGGGGGGGGGGGGGGGGGGGGGGGGGGGGGGGGGGGGGGGGGGGGGGGGGGGGGGGGGGGGGGGGGGGGGGGGGGGGGGGGGGGGGGGGGGGGGGGGGGGGGGGGGGGGGGGGGGGGGGGGGGGGGGGGGGGGGGGGGGGGGGGGGGGGGGGGGGGGGGGGGGGGGGGGGGGGGGGGGGGGGGGGGGGGGGGGGGGGGGGGGGGGGGGGGGGGGGGGGGGGGGGGGGGGGGGGGGGGGGGGGGGGGGGGGGGGGGGGGGGGGGGGGGGGGGGGGGGGGGGGGGGGGGGGGGGGGGGGGGGGGGGGGGGGGGGGGGGGGGGGGGGGGGGGGGGGGGGGGGGGGGGGGGGGGGGGGGGGGGGGGGGGGGGGGGGGGGGGGGGGGGGGGGGGGGGGGGGGGGGGGGGGGGGGGGGGGGGGGGGGGGGGGGGGGGGGGGGGGGGGGGGGGGGGGGGGGGGGGGGGGGGGGGGGGGGGGGGGGGGGGGGGGGGGGGGGGGGGGGGGGGGGGGGGGGGGGGGGGGGGGGGGGGGGGGGGGGGGGGGGGGGGGGGGGGGGGGGGGGGGGGGGGGGGGGGGGGGGGGGGGGGGGGGGGGGGGGGGGGGGGGGGGGGGGGGGGGGGGGGGGGGGGGGGGGGGGGGGGGGGGGGGGGGGGGGGGGGGGGGGGGGGGGGGGGGGGGGGGGGGGGGGGGGGGGGGGGGGGGGGGGGGGGGGGGGGGGGGGGGGGGGGGGGGGGGGGGGGGGGGGGGGGGGGGGGGGGGGGGGGGGGGGGGGGGGGGGGGGGGGGGGGGGGGGGGGGGGGGGGGGGGGGGGGGGGGGGGGGGGGGGGGGGGGGGGGGGGGGGGGGGGGGGGGGGGGGGGGGGGGGGGGGGGGGGGGGGGGGGGGGGGGGGGGGGGGGGGGGGGGGGGGGGGGGGGGGGGGGGGGGGGGGGGGGGGGGGGGGGGGGGGGGGGGGGGGGGGGGGGGGGGGGGGGGGGGGGGGGGGGGGGGGGGGGGGGGGGGGGGGGGGGGGGGGGGGGGGGGGGGGGGGGGGGGGGGGGGGGGGGGGGGGGGGGGGGGGGGGGGGGGGGGGGGGGGGGGGGGGGGGGGGGGGGGGGGGGGGGGGGGGGGGGGGGGGGGGGGGGGGGGGGGGGGGGGGGGGGGGGGGGGGGGGGGGGGGGGGGGGGGGGGGGGGGGGGGGGGGGGGGGGGGGGGGGGGGGGGGGGGGGGGGGGGGGGGGGGGGGGGGGGGGGGGGGGGGGGGGGGGGGGGGGGGGGGGGGGGGGGGGGGGGGGGGGGGGGGGGGGGGGGGGGGGGGGGGGGGGGGGGGGGGGGGGGGGGGGGGGGGGGGGGGGGGGGGGGGGGGGGGGGGGGGGGGGGGGGGGGGGGGGGGGGGGGGGGGGGGGGGGGGGGGGGGGGGGGGGGGGGGGGGGGGGGGGGGGGGGGGGGGGGGGGGGGGGGGGGGGGGGGGGGGGGGGGGGGGGGGGGGGGGGGGGGGGGGGGGGGGGGGGGGGGGGGGGGGGGGGGGGGGGGGGGGGGGGGGGGGGGGGGGGGGGGGGGGGGGGGGGGGGGGGGGGGGGGGGGGGGGGGGGGGGGGGGGGGGGGGGGGGGGGGGGGGGGGGGGGGGGGGGGGGGGGGGGGGGGGGGGGGGGGGGGGGGGGGGGGGGGGGGGGGGGGGGGGGGGGGGGGGGGGGGGGGGGGGGGGGGGGGGGGGGGGGGGGGGGGGGGGGGGGGGGGGGGGGGGGGGGGGGGGGGGGGGGGGGGGGGGGGGGGGGGGGGGGGGGGGGGGGGGGGGGGGAAAAATACCCCGCAAAAAATTACATGGAACACACGGCCACTGGACGAACAGCATCAGCTTTTCTTTAAAAATTGCAAGTCAAAAAATGAAGATTATAGCCGCAATACAATGAATTCAAACCAACAGTGACAGTAATTACAAGATTCAAAAACGCATCAACGCACAAAATCCAAAAAATCAACAAGAACAGAGGAGCGGACGAAGCTCACCCGCCCACACAGTCAAATTCGCACGAATTGAAAACTAACTCCTAAAAATTACACAAATTCTAGAGTAAAGGGAGCAATTAAACGAACGATATCAAAGAATTGCAACTAACAAACAACATCCGAGCGCCAAAAAGTCGCATCCGACACGAACACGAATGAACAGAGTAAAGCTCGTCCGCCAAATCCCTCGATTTACCCAGATTTTAGTCGTTTTTGCAGCAAATTACAATGAAAAAAGATCAAATGGCTTCCAGGAACAAATTAAATAATACCGCAACACCCGATTCCACACAGAATACGCGGGCGGACCGCCAGAAAATGAAGCAGTTCTCCCGTGTAGCATTGTAGGGCTCATCGTAAAGAAGATGCAGTGCACTTGCGTTGAGCGTGCAGTGCGGAAGTGTTATCAGAATAACTATTCTGCCCCCTCCCCTCTTCGACGCGTAATATATACTCCTACATACGTACCGTAACACACCTACGTACGTACCGTAATACAGCCCGAAAATAATCCTCCTTGTTCGTCAAATTACCTTTCTCGTTGTGTCATATATTAGATGGACGACGACCTCGCGGGCCCATGGAGGGAAGAGTCACAGGCGAATGAGTGACAACCATCATATGCATGTGGCCCAATGTGTTGGTGATGTTTTTAGTACCCAATATGCACAACTTCTTTGCGGAACCTGCCTCGGAAACCGAAAAGTCCCCACACAGAGCGAGATCAATTCATGACGTGTGTGTAGTATATATGTGCTGCCCCGGCCCCCTCCTCCCCTTTTTGACGCGTACTATATACTCCTACCGCAACACAACCCAAAAAGAAACCTTGCGGGCCCACGGATGGAAGCATCGCCCGCGAGTGAGTGTCCTATATGACGCATAGTATTGCCCCCAGCCACCTTCTTCAATGTGTACTATATGGGGGGGGGGGGGGGGGGGGGGGGGGGGGGGGGGGGGGGGGGGGGGGGGGGGGGGGGGGGGGGGGGGGGGGGGGGGGGGGGGGGGGGGGGGGGGGGGGGGGGGGGGGGGGGGGTTTTGTTTTTACTTTATGCTTTACAATGCACAATTCCATGAATCTTGAAATAGATTTTTTTAATAAAACTAATTGATATTGGATGAGATGAACTATAAATATAAAATAAACATCTACATCATGCATACATGACTCAAAGCTTACATGCTATAGTGTGGTATTTATTCATAATTTGGTTACCAAATATCATGCGTGCAATGCACGTGTATCTTACTAGTATCAATAGGAAACCATCATGGTCAAACCCTTCTCGTTGTTGGGTCAAAGGGATATATTGTGTGGGCCCCCTAATTGTCGGTAAAGGATAGTATATATACCTCGAGGAGCCCACAGATATGTGTCGCGTCAATAAGACGCACAAAGGAGACATGCTCCATAAGAAAACCCTGGCCCCTACCCTGCATGCGACTTGAAAAAGGTTTATATAATTGCCATGACAGGTCAAGTCAATCATTCTTTAATTTTTTAGAGCAAAAAATAACCAATAAAAACATAGTCTACAAATTAGCAAAACAAGGATCCCAAGGTTTATATAATTGCCATCATAGGTCACTATAGAGATATATTTTATCTCTATAATGACCGTGTCATGGCATTTAAATGAAGCTTGAGATATGCAACTTCCCACCGGGTCACCCATCCTTGGACTACTCTAGCCCGAGCACGCTTAACTTCTGTGTTCTATTTGACTAGGCTAGCGGATGGGAAGCCGCCCCTTGCTGATAGGAATTGCCTCCTTGCCATTAAGGCGTTTCACGTTGGTCACCCTATGGGACCTACTCCCTCCTATCACACACATTTGTGCTTTTTGAAACTTTGTGCGATATTTACATGGCCGGTGTGTTGCCGCTAGCCTTCAATGAGCACTAACACTGGTAGCGGGAAAATGATGGGAGAAGAGGCGGGAAACCGATGAGAGGAGTGGCGGGAAATGGTAGCTTGTTTAGAAAATGTAGTAGAGAAGGAAGCATGAGCTAGCACGACACATGAGCATAGTGCTTACCCATGTACTGCATGTGCTATCGAAAGGGCTGAGGGTTGCCGTTTGATCTAGAAGCATCCAACGGTGCACACGTACGATCCATGGGGTTTGGGTTCTGGCCAATCAAAACGCATGACTTAGATCGCGTGCAGTAGGGGGAGGGGGGCATCGGCCATGGTTTGGTAGGCACACGGCTTTCGTGAGTGAAACGTGTGCTATTTGGAAATGTTTTGTGAGAAGAATCTCGGTTTTTAAATCCCCGTAAATCCAAAACTCACCCGAAAATCATGAAACCTCGCATGGTGTCACGACATGGCACATATATGTTGAGGAATTTTTTCTTCCATTTTGGCGCAAGTTTTATTACAGGCCTCTTACAAACCGGAGCTTCTCTCAAAGAAGCCTCATGGTTCCGATAGGGAAACGTGTCCCCCTTGTGGGCAAAACGTAATCACTGCCTCTTTTCGCCTTGTATTATCGAAAGGGCTGAGGGTTGCCGTTTGATCTAGAAGCATCCAACGGTGCACACGTACGATCCATGGGGTTTGGGTTCTGGCCAATCAAAACGCAGGGGGGTTTCCTAGGCATTTAATGTCCATAATTCAAATCTGAACTTCAAATACATGCTCCAGTTCACCAAAATGGCTAGAAAATTTATACATGTGTCCTTGGGTGCAAGTTTAGGTCCCATGCCAGGAATGGGAATGAATTACAGCTGTACCAGTGTCCTGGCTCATCCTCAAACATTTGGAATCTCAGTTTTTAAATCCCCGTAAATCCTAAACTCACCAGAAAGTCATCAAAGGTGGCATGGTGTCACGTCATGGCACATATATGTCGTGGTAAAAACATTGCCAATTTGGGCCAAGCTTTATTACAAACCTCTTACAAACCGGAGCTTCTCTCAAAGAAGCCTCGTGGTCCCGATAGGGAAACATGTTCCCCTTGTGGGCGAAACGTAATCACTGCCTCTTTTCGCCTTGTATTTTCTTCTACGGGCAACATGGAACGACAGGATATCCGTGCTGAATTTTAAACTTATTCAGGGTTCGTTTGGCCTTTTTATACACTAATTGAGTTTCCTAGGCATTTAATGTCCATAATTCAAATCTGAACTATAAATACATGCTCCAGTTCACCAAAATGGCTAGAAACTTTATACATGTGTCCTTGGGTGCATGTTTAGGTTACATGCCAGGAATGGGAACGAATTACAACCGCACCGGCGTCCTGGCTCGTCCTCAAACATTTCGAATCTTGGTTTTAAATCCCCATAAATCCAAAACTCACCAAAAAGTCATCAAAGGTGGCATGGTGTCACGTCATGGCACATATATGTCATGGTAAAAACATTGCCAATTTGGGCCAAGCTTTATTACAAACCTCTTACAAACTGGAGCCTGTCGCAACCCTCATGGTTTCGATAGGGAAATGTGTCCCCTTGTGGGCCAAACGATAATCACTCCCTCTTCTAGCCTCGTATTTTCTTCTACACGCAACACGGAACAATGGGATATTCACGCTGAACTTTGAAATTATTCAGGGTTCGTTTGGCCTTTTTTATTCATTAATTGAGTTTTCTAGGCATCGAATGTCCATAATTCAAATCTGAACTACAAATACATGCTCCAGTGCACCAAAATGGCTAGAAAAAACGTACATGTTTCCTTGGGGTGCATGTTTAGGTCCCATGGAACCAATGGGAATGGATTTAACCGTCTCGCCATCCTGGCTTGGCCACAAACATTGCGAATCTCGGTTTTTAAATCTCTGTAAATCCAAAACTCACCAGGAAATCATGAAACCTGGCATGGTGTCACTACATGGTACATATAATTTTCCAATTAGGGTGAAGCTATATTACCAGCCTCTTACAAACCAGAGCCTCTCGCAACCCTCGTGGTTCCGGTAGGGAAGCATGCCCCTCTTGTGGGCGAAACGATAATCGCTGCCTCTTCTCGCCTTGAACTTTGTTTTCTATAGGCAACATAGAATAACAGGAGTGTCGTGCTGAAATTTGAAACTGTTCAGGGTTCGTTTGGCCATTGTATATATTAATTAAGTTTTCTAGGCATTTAATGTAGTGCATAATTCAAATTTCAACTACAGGCACATGCTCAAGTGAAGCAAAATGGGTGGGAAATCGTACATGTGTCATTGAGTGCATGTTTAGGTCTGATTTAAGGAATGGGAATGAATTACAAACTTCTCGTCATCCTGAAACATTGAGAATCTCAGTTTTTAAATCCCAGTAAATCAAAAACTCGCCCAAAAAACATGAAACTTGGCACGGTTTCATGACATGGCACATATATGCCGTGGTAAAAAAAATCGTCTAGTTTGAGACAAGGCGCACACATTAATTGCCAACGGAGTCCTTTTTGAAACAAATAGCTGACACGTTAATATCGCAGACGGTTGTATTATATGAACCGTGTCAAAATTTAACCATACTCGGTGGCGTGCATGCACTTGTTTGATTAGACGGGATGAGCGCAAGAAGCCCGCCGTGCAGGCTCGACGGGACGCGTGCGAGCAGTCCACCTCGTAGGCTCGACGGGACGCGTGCATCCTGTCCACCTCGCATGCTCGACGGGACATGTGCGAGCAGCAAGGCCGCCCATGCTCACCGGGATGCGAGCTCTTTGACCTCCATGCACCAGCCACCGCCCGCCTTGCTCACAACTTCTCCATTAATGGGTTAATTAAAGCACCTGGACGAAGGGTGTTTGCTTGTGATCCCATGGCAGCATTTGCTTTGTTCATGTTTTCAACTCGTATTCTGGCCTAATTTAAATTCCCACATAGGGCAACGGATAATACGACCACAAATAAAATGGCAACGGATAATACGACGACAAATTTACAATGGCGCAGATAATAATTGTCTTACATATTCCGAATAATTTAAAATGCCACATGCGGCAAAGCCCGGAAGACACGGGGGCAAGAGAAGAAGGAAATCACATACAACGATTTGGGTCGCTACTGTCTCTACTCGTCGATGGATCGCCGGGCGACGACATCCTCCAGCTCCTTCTTCAATTCCTCACTACTTTGCTTGAAAGCAGCCACGGATTCCTCCACCTGCTGCTCGCGCTCGATCTGGAGCTTCCTCAAGTCACCCATCAGTTCCTCGACGACCACTGTCAGCGTCATCCCCGAGGCACTGCTCTGCTCATGCAGCATCTTCCAGCCGGCGGCCTCCTCCTCCATCTCGGTGAGTGCCTTGAGGAGCTTCGCATTGTCACCCATGAGTTGCTCGACAAGGCTGGTCGCCTTGTCAACCGAGGCATCGCTGATCTTGAGCAGCTTCATCAAGCCGTCGACCAGCTCCTACTGCTTAATGACACCAGCGAGAATGTCATCGTCGCCGGCCAAGGACTTTAGGAACGCTAGCTCATCGCGATGGCCGACGCCGCGAGTGCGCTTGTGAGAGCCCTCGCGTGCCCGTGAGAGCTCGTTCGAGGGCTCTACGGCGCGCAGGGACATCTCTGCTGCGGCTGCGGCTTTGCGGTGGGACCTCTCTAATGCTTCTGCGGCCTTGGTATTTGCTGCCTGGTTATATGTCCACCCGGAACTCCTCCTACCGGTCATGGCGGAATGACTTGACAGGAAAGACCAGTTTTGTGGGTGATGAGGAGAGGAACTGTGAAGTAATTTTTGAGTGGGTAGTTTTTATAGCCTGGTGCTAAGTGTGAACACATATTAGTTTGATAGGTGTGAACAGATTTGCAATTACTTATTGCATTGTAATCTGCAATGTAACGAGAAACAAGCTCAAAATTTATTGAGGGCAGAAGGTTGACCAAGTGGTTGCTCGCCATTGAGGCGGCCGCGGCGCGCTCAGCTCGCGTCTGTCCGCATTTTTTGCTCGCCATTGAGGCGGCCGCGGTGCGCTCCGCTCTGGCAAACAGTTCATCTGAGTCAGCTATTTGCCACGTATCACACACATCTTGTTAAGTTGAACCATTTTTGTTGTGTTCCCTAATCGAAAATAGTTCGTCCGAGTGAACCGTATGCCGTATATCACACACACCTTGATCTGGCTAACCGTTTCTGTTGCACTCCCTGGTAGCAAACAGTTCATCGGAGCGAACTGTATGCCGTATATCGCACACACATTGATATGGCTACCCGTTTCTGTTATTCTGCCTCATCGCAAACAGTTCGAATGCATTAACCGTGTGTCCTGCATCGCACACGCAACTAAAATATAAACCATGTTTGATGGCTCCGCTATCGCAAACGTTTTGCACCTTTTTTGGCGGGTTTTATACATCCTCATTTGTGATTAATTCATCGCACACAGTTTCATCAAAGGGTCTCTGATCATAGTGTTGATCGTAGTGTCGCGTTAGCAGCATCCTGCAGTAGTGACTATTGGATTAGAAGCACTTATGCATTACAAAGATAATCTCACTTATTTTTATGTTTTCATGCATGTTAGGTATTGAACATGATCAAAAAGAATATGAGAATGGGCGCATGAGAGGAATATTGCAGAACAATCCACTGGCTAACAAACTTGGCATGGTGGAGGCTGACCTATCTTATTCACCCATCAAGGTGCTTGCTCTAACTTGGCAAGGTTGTATAGGTCGCACATATCTTGCATATGACATCTTGCATTACTTCTAGTTTGTTACACCACCATCTGCTTAGTTTAATCCTTATATATGAGTATATGCCATGCATATCCATTTTCTGTACCTATTCCACGTGTCATCATACCATGTTTTTTCAGTCAAATGTTGTTCTTTCGTAATAGATGTCCAAAAGGAAGAGGGTGAGTGTATATCCTGAAGGAGTACAAACTAAGTATTTGGAAAAGGCGGTGATACCTGATAAATCATATAGATTAGCAGCCCCAGAACACACATGCCCAAATGTACCACACTTTACCCTACTCCACTGGCCAAAGCCCTATTAGAACTGCAAAGAGCCTAGCGTCAGGTATTGTCTATGATATCAATTTAAAATTTGAACATCTACATTTCTGCATGTGCCTTACCATCTCTCTTGTATGAAAACTAATTGCAGATGAATCTCCATTCTCAAAGGATCATAGGATATCACAAGAATACTGGGCACTGCATTGCTCTTGTCAGTACCTCTTGCCCTTTATCAGCATACTTACACTCATTGATGTTTGATTATGTAGCACCACTATAAATGTTCGCTTCCTTATCGACCCTTTGCTCGAAATTATAAGATATATATTTACTCGTACATATATGTAGAATTAACCCAATGGTTATGAAGTTCTGAATTGCTCATGTAAGTACACGTTGTCATGTACTCCCTCTGTATCGAATTAATTGTTGCTCAATTGGATGTATTTAGAACTTAAATAGTGCTAGATACATCCATTTGAGTGACAATTAATAACGGACGGTGGTAGCACTACAAAAAAAAGACACATCCGTGACATTTTGGGCCGAACGAAATTTTTTTCTGTCATAGTTATGACACTTCTATGACGAT
>JAAAWM010008825.1:0-17178 GCA_036873465.1 Thinopyrum obtusiflorum
ACGGGAGTTGCATAATCGCATAGTTATAGGAACATGTATAAGTCATGAAGAAAGCAATAGCAACATACTAAACGATCAAGTGCTAAGCTAACGGAATGGGTCAAGTCAATCACATCATTCTGGGGGGGGGGGGGGGGGGGGGGGGGGGTTAATCAAATAACAACTCATTGTTCATGGTTAGGAAACATAACCATCTTTGATTAACGAGCTAGTCAAGTAGAGGCATACTAGTGACACTTTGTTTGTCTATTTATTCACACATGTATTATGTTTCCGGTTAATACAATTCTAGCATGAATAATAAACATTTATCATGATTATAAGGAAATAAATAATAACTTTATTATTGCCTCTAGGGCATATTTCCTTCAGTCTCCCACTTGCACTAGAGTCAATAATCTAGATTACACTGTAATGATTCTAACACCCATGGAGCCTTGGTGCTGATCATGTTTTGCTCGTGGAAGAGGCTTAGTCAGTGGGTCTGCAACATTCAGATCCGTACGTATCTTGCAAATCTCTATGTCTCCCACCTGGACTAGATCCCGGATGGAGTTGAAGCGTCTCTTGATGTGTTTGGTCCTTTTGTGAAATCTGGATTCCTTTGCCAAGGCAATTGCACCAGTATTGTCACAAAAGATTTTCATTGGACCCGATGCACTAGGTATGACACCTAGATCGGATATGAACTCCTTCATCCAGACTCCTTCGTTTGCTGCTTCCGAAGCAGCTATGTGCTCCGCTTCACATGTAGATCCCGCTACGACGCTTTGTTTAGAACCGCACCAACTGACAGCTCCACCGTTCAATGTAAACACGTATCCGGTTTGTGATTTAGAATCGTCCGGATCAGTGTCAAAGCTTGCATCAACATAACCTTTTACGGTGAGCTCTTTGTCACCTCCATATACGAGAAACATATCCTTAGTCCTTTTCAGGTATTTCAGGATGTTCTTGACCGCTGTCCAGTGATCCACTCCTGGATTACTTTGGTACCTCCCTGCTAAACTTATAGCAAGGCACACATGAGGTCTGGTACACAGCATTGCATACATGATAGAGCCTATGGCTGAAGCATAGGGAACATCTTTCATTTTCTCTCTATCTTCTGCAGTGGTCGGGCATTGAGTCTGACTCAACTTCACACCTTGTAACACAGGCAAGAACCCTTTCTTTGCTTGATCCATTTTGAACTTTTTCAAAATCTTGTCAAGGTATGTGCTTTGTGAAAGTCCAATTAAGCGTTTTGATCTATCTCTATAGATCTTTATGCCTAATATGGTAACCGTTGTGTAACAAATTTGAAGCATGAGGTGTTTCTTTGATTGTCCTCCTTATGAGTGGCGGTCGGGGACGAGCGATGCTCTTTTCCAACCAATCTACCCCCCTAGGAGCATGCGTGTAGTGCTTGGTTTGATGACTTGTAGATTTTTGCAATAAGTATGTGAGTTCTTTATGACTAATGTTGAGTCCATGGATTATACGCACTCTCACCCTTCCATCATTGCTAGCCTTTCAGTTACCGTGCATTGCCCTTTCCTCACCTCGAGAGTTGGTGCAAACTTCGTCGGTGCATCCAAACCCTGTGATACGATACGCTCTATCACACATAAGCATCCTTATATCTTCCTCAAAACAGCCACCATACCTACCTATTATGGCATTTCTATAGTCATTCCGAGATATATTTGTTGGGGAACGTAGTAATTTCAAAAAATTTCCTACGCACACGCAAGATCATGGTGATGCACAGCAACGAGGGGAGAGAATGATCTACGTACCCTTGTAGATCGCAACGGAAGCGTTGACACAACGTAGAGGAAGTAGTCGTACGTCTTCTTCTCGATCCGACCGATCCAAGCACCGTTACTCCGGCACCTCCAAGTTCTTAGCACACGTACAGCTCGATGACGATCGCCGGGCTCCGATCCAGCAAAGCTTCAGGGAGGAGTTCCGTCAGCATGACGGCGTGGTGACGATCTTGATGTTCTACCGTCGCAGGGCTTCGCCTAAGCACCGCTACGATATGACCGAGGTGGAATATGGTGGAGGGGGGCACCGCACACGGCTAAGGAACGATCACGAAGATCAACTTGTGTGTTTAGAGGTGCCCCTGCCTCCGTATATAAAGGAGCCAAGGGGGAGAGGTGCGCCGGCCAGGAGGAGGGCGCAGGAGGAGTCCTACTCCTACCGGGAGTAGGACCCCCCCCCTCCCAATCCTATTCCAATTAGGATTCCCAAGGGGGAAAGAGGGAGAGGGGTGGCCGGCCACCTCTCCTAGTCCTAATAGGACTAGGGGAGGGGGGAGGCGCGCAGCCCTTATGGGCAGCCCTTTCACCTTTCCACTAAGGCACAATAAGGCCCATATGACTCCCGGGGGGTTCCGGTAACCTCCCGGTAATCCAGTAAAATCCTGATTTCACCCGGAACACTTCCGATGTCCAAACATAGGCTTCCAATATATCAATCTTTATGTCTCGACCATTTAGAGACTCCTCGTCATGTCCGTGATCACATCCGGGACTCCGAACAACCTTCAGTACATCAAAATGCATAAACTCATAATAACTGTCATCATAACGTTAAGCGTGCGGACCCTACGGTTCGAGAACAATGTAGACATGACCGAGACACGTCTCCGGTCAATAACCAATAGCGGGACCTGGATGCCCATATTGGCTCCTACATGTTCTACGAAGATCTTTATCGGTCAGACCGCATAACAACATACGTTGTTCCCTTTGTCATTGGTATGTTAATTGCCCGAGATTCGATCGTCGGTATTCAATACCTAGTTCAATCTCGTTACCGGCAAGTCTATTTAGTCGTTCCGTAATACATCATCTCACAACTACCATATTAGTTGTAATGCTTGCAAGGCTTATGTGATGTGCATTACCGAGAGGGCCCAGAGATACCTGGGGGGGGGGGGGGGGGGGGGGGGGGGGGGGGGGGGGGGGGGGGGGGGGGGGGGGGGGGGGGGGGGGGGGGGGGGGGGGGGGGGGGGGGGGGGGGGGGGGGGGGGGGGGGGGGGGGGGGGGGGGGGGGGGGGGGGGGGGGGGGGGGGGGGGGGGGGGGGGGGGGGGGGGGGGGGGGGGGGGGGGGGGGGGGGGGGGGGGGGGGGGGGGGGGGGGGGGGGGGGGGGGGGGGGGGGGGGGGGGGGGGGGGGGGGGGGGGGGGGGGGGGGGGGGGGGGGGGGGGGGGGGGGGGGGGGGGGGGGGGGGGGGGGGGGGGGGGGGGGGGGGGGGGGGGGGGGGGGGGGGGGGGGGGGGGGGGGGGGGGGGGGGGGGGGGGGGGGGGGGGGGGGGGGGGGGGGGGGGGGGGGGGGGGGGGGGGGGGGGGGGGGGGGGGGGGGGGGGGGGGGGGGGGGGGGGGGGGGGGGGGGGGGGGGGGGGGGGGGGGGGGGGGGGGGGGGGGGGGGGGGGGGGGGGGGGGGGGGGGGGGGGGGGGGGGGGGGGGGGGGGGGGGGGGGGGGGGGGGGGGGGGGGGGGGGGGGGGGGGGGGGGGGGGGGGGGGGGGGGGGGGGGGGGGGGGGGGGGGGGGGGGGGGGGGGGGGGGGGGGGGGGGGGGGGGGGGGGGGGGGGGGGGGGGGGGGGGGGGGGGGGGGGGGGGGGGGGGGGGGGGGGGGGGGGGGGGGGGGGGGGGGGGGGGGGGGGGGGGGGGGGGGGGGGGGGGGGGGGGGGGGGGGGGGGGGGGGGGGGGGGGGGGGGGGGGGGGGGGGGGGGGGGGGGGGGGGGGGGGGGGGGGGGGGGGGGGGGGGGGGGGGGGGGGGGGGGGGGGGGGGGGGGGGGGGGGGGGGGGGGGGGGGGGGGGGGGGGGGGGGGGGGGGGGGGGGGGGGGGGGGGGGGGGGGGGGGGGGGGGGGGGGGGGGGGGGGGGGGGGGGGGGGGGGGGGGGGGGGGGGGGGGGGGGGGGGGGGGGGGGGGGGGGGGGGGGGGGGGGGGGGGGGGGGGGGGGGGGGGGGGGGGGGGGGGGGGGGGGGGGGGGGGGGGGGGGGGGGGGGGGGGGGGGGGGGGGGGGGGGGGGGGGGGGGGGGGGGGGGGGGGGGGGGGGGGGGGGGGGGGGGGGGGGGGGGGGGGGGGGGGGGGGGGGGGGGGGGGGGGGGGGGGGGGGGGGGGGGGGGGGGGGGGGGGGGGGGGGGGGGGGGGGGGGGGGGGGGGGGGGGGGGGGGGGGGGGGGGGGGGGGGGGGGGGGGGGGGGGGGGGGGGGGGGGGGGGGGGGGGGGGGGGGGGGGGGGGGGGGGGGGGGGGGGGGGGGGGGGGGGGGGGGGGGGGGGGGGGGGGGGGGGGGGGGGGGGGGGGGGGGGGGGGGGGGGGGGGGGGGGGGGGGGGGGGGGGGGGGGGGGGGGGGGGGGGGGGGGGGGGGGGGGGGGGGGGGGGGGGGGGGGGGGGGGGGGGGGGGGGGGGGGGGGGGGGGGGGGGGGGGGGGGGGGGGGGGGGGGGGGGGGGGGGGGGGGGGGGGGGGGGGGGGGGGGGGGGGGGGGGGGGGGGGGGGGGGGGGGGGGGGGGGGGGGGGGGGGGGGGGGGGGGGGGGGGGGGGGGGGGGGGGGGGGGGGGGGGGGGGGGGGGGGGGGATCCCGTTATCAATGACATCCAATGCCCATAGTCAGGAAACCATGACTATCTTTTGATCAACGAGCTAGTCAACTAGTGGCTCACTAGGGACGTGTTGTGGTCTATGTATTCACACATGTATTACGATTTCCGGATAACACAATTATAGCATGAATAATAGACAATTGTCATGAACAAAGAAATATAATAATAACCATTTTATTATTGCCTCTAGGGCAGATTTCAAACAGTCTCCCACTTGCACTAGAGTCAATATTCTAGTACTAGATTATTGCCTCTAGTAAACCCTTTGGGTGTTAGTCACATGTCGATGTGAACTATGGGTGTTAATCACATGGTGATGTGAACTATTGGTATTAAATCACATGGCGATGTGAACTAGATTATTGACTCTAGTGCAAGTGGGAGACTGAAGGAAATATGCCCTAGAGGCAATAATAAAGTTATTATTTATTTCCTTATATCATGATAAATGTTTATTATTCATGCTAGAATTGTATTAACCGGAAACATAATACATGTGTGAATACATAGACAAACAGAGTGTCACTAGTATGCCTCTACTTGACTAGCTCGTTGATCAAAGATGGTTATGTTTCCTAACCATAGACATGAGTTGTCATTTGATTAACGAGATCACATCATTAGGAGAATGATGTGATTGACTTGACCCATTCCGTTGTTGGGGAACGTAGCAGAATTTTAAAATTTTCTACGCATCACCAAGATCAATCAATGGAGTCATCTAGCAACGAGGGAGAGAGGAGTGCATCTACATACCCTTGTAGATCGCGCGCGGAAGCATTCAAGAGAACGGGGTTGATGGAGTCGTACTCGACGTGATTCAAATCACCGATGACCTAGTGCCGAACGGACAACACCTCCGCGTTCAACCCATGTACGGTTAGGAAGACGTCTCCTCCTTGTTGATCCAGCAAGGGGGAAGGAGAGGTTGATGAAGATCCAGCAGCACGACGGCATGGTGGTGGATGCAGCAAAATCCCGGCAGGGCTTCGCCAAGCGCAAGCGGGGAGGAGAGGTGTTACGGAGGGAGAGGGAGGCGCCAAGAGCAAGGGGGTGCGGCTGCCCTCCCTCCCCCTCTTTATATAGGGGCCTTGGGGGCGGGGGCGCCGGCCCTAGGGATCTCCAAGGGGGCGGCGGCCAAGGGGTGGCTTCCCCCCCAAGCCAAGTGGGGGGCGCCCCCACCCCTAGGGTTTCCCAACCCTAGGCGCAGGGAAGGCCCAAGGGGGGGGGGGCACACCAGCCCACTAGGGGCTGGTTCCCCTCCCAATCCATCCCATGGGGCCCTCCGGGATGGGTGGCCCCACCCGATGGACCCCCGGGACCCTTCCGGTGGTCCCGGTACAATACCGGTGACCCCCAAAACCTTCCCGATGGCCGAAACCTGACTTCCTATATATAAATCTTTACCTCCGGACCATTCCGGAACTCCTCGTGACGTCCGGGATCTCATCTGGGACTCCGAACAACTTTCGGGTTACTGTATACTAATATCTCTACAACCCTAGTGTCACCGAACCTTAAGTGTGTAGACCCTACGGGTTCGGGAGGCATGCAGACATGACCGAGATGACTCTCCGGTCAATAACCAACAGCGGGATCTGGATACCCATGTTGGCTCCCACATGCTCCACGATGATCTCATCGGATGAACCACGATGTCGAGGATTCAATCAATCCGTATACAATTCCCTTTGTCAATCGGTACGTTACTTGCCCGAGACTCGATCGTCGGTATCCCAATACCTCGTTCAATCTCGTTACCGGCAAGTCACTTTACTCGTGCCGTAATGCATGATCCCGTGATCAACCACTTGGTCACATTGAGCACATTATGATGATGCATTATAGAGTGGGCCCAGAGATACCTCTCCGTCATACGGAGTGACAAATCCCAGTCTCGGGGGGGGGGGGGGGGGGGGGGGGGGGGGGGGGGGGGGGGGGGGGGGGGGGGGGGGGGGGGGGGGGGGGGGGGGGGGGGGGGGGGGGGGGGGGGGGGGGGGGGGGGGGGGGGGGGGGGGGGGGGGGGGGGGGGGGGGGGGGGGGGGGGGGGGGGGGGGGGGGGGGGGGGGGGGGGGGGGGGGGGGGGGGGGGGGGGGGGGGGGGGGGGGGGGGGGGGGGGGGGGGGGGGGGGGGGGGGGGGGGGGGGGGGGGGGGGGGGGGGGGGGGGGGGGGGGGGGGGGGGGGGGGGGGGGGGGGGGGGGGGGGGGGGGGGGGGGGGGGGGGGGGGGGGGGGGGGGGGGGGGGGGGGGGGGGGGGGGGGGGGGGGGGGGGGGGGGGGGGGGGGGGGGGGGGGGGGGGGGGGGGGGGGGGGGGGGGGGGGGGGGGGGGGGGGGGGGGGGGGGGGGGGGGGGGGGGGGGGGGGGGGGGGGGGGGGGGGGGGGGGGGGGGGGGGGGGGGGGGGGGGGGGGGGGGGGGGGGGGGGGGGGGGGGGGGGGGGGGGGGGGGGGGGGGGGGGGGGGGGGGGGGGGGGGGGGGGGGGGGGGGGGGGGGGGGGGGGGGGGGGGGGGGGGGGGGGGGGGGGGGGGGGGGGGGGGGGGGGGGGGGGGGGGGGGGGGGGGGGGGGGGGGGGGGGGGGGGGGGGGGGGGGGGGGGGGGGGGGGGGGGGGGGGGGGGGGGGGGGGGGGGGGGGGGGGGGGGGGGGGGGGGGGGGGGGGGGGGGGGGGGGGGGGGGGGGGGGGGGGGGGGGGGGGGGGGGGGGGGGGGGGGGGGGGGGGGGGGGGGGGGGGGGGGGGGGGGGGGGGGGGGGGGGGGGGGGGGGGGGGGGGGGGGGGGGGGGGGGGGGGGGGGGGGGGGGGGGGGGGGGGGGGGGGGGGGGGGGGGGGGGGGGGGGGGGGGGGGGGGGGGGGGGGGGGGGGGGGGGGGGGGGGGGGGGGGGGGGGGGGGGGGGGGGGGGGGGGGGGGGGGGGGGGGGGGGGGGGGGGGGGGGGGGGGGGGGGGGGGGGGGGGGGGGGGGGGGGGGGGGGGGGGGGGGGGGGGGGGGGGGGGGGGGGGGGGGGGGGGGGGGGGGGGGGGGGGGGGGGGGGGGGGGGGGGGGGGGGGGGGGGGGGGGGGGGGGGGGGGGGGGGGGGGGGGGGGGGGGGGGGGGGGGGGGGGGGGGGGGGGGGGGGGGGGGGGGGGGGGGGGGGGGGGGGGGGGGGGGGGGGGGGGGGGGGGGGGGGGGGGGGGGGGGGGGGGGGGGGGGGGGGGGGGGGGGGGGGGGGGGGGGGGGGGGGGGGGGGGGGGGGGGGGGGGGGGGGGGGGGGGGGGGGGGGGGGGGGGGGGGGGGGGGGGGGGGGGGGGGGGGGGGGGGGGGGGGGGGGGGGGGGGGGGGGGGGGGGGGGGGGGGGGGGGGGGGGGGGGGGGGGGGGGGGGGGGGGGGGGGGGGGGGGGGGGGGGGGGGGGGGGGGGGGGGGGGGGGGGGGGGGGGGGGGGGGGGGGGGGGGGGGGGGGGGGGGGGGGGGGGGGGGGGGGGGGGGGGGGGGGGGGGGGGGGGGGGGGGGGGGGGGGGGGGGGGGGGGGGGGGGGGGGGGGGGGGGGGGGGGGGGGGGGGGGGGGGGGGGGGGGGGGGGGGGGGGGGGGGGGGGGGGGGGGGGGGGGGGGGGGGGGGGGGGGGGGGGGGGGGGGGGGGGGGGGGGGGGGGGGGGGGGGGGGGGGGGGGGGGGGGGGGGGGGGGGGGGGGGGGGGGGGGGGGGGGGGGGGGGGGGGGGGGGGGGGGGGGGGGGGGGGGGGGGGGGGGGGGGGGGGGGGGGGGGGGGGGGGGGGGGGGGGGGGGGGGGGGGGGGGGGGGGGGGGGGGGGGGGGGGGGGGGGGGGGGGGGGGGGGGGGGGGGGGGGGGGGGGGGGGGGGGGGGGGGGGGGGGGGGGGGGGGGGGGGGGGGGGGGGGGGGGGGGGGGGGGGGGGGGGGGGGGGGGGGGGGGGGGGGGGGGGGGGGGGGGGGGGGGGGGGGGGGGGGGGGGGGGGGGGGGGGGGGGGGGGGGGGGGGGGGGGGGGGGGGGGGGGGGGGGGGGGGGGGGGGGGGGGGGGGGGGGGGGGGGGGGGGGGGGGGGGGGGGGGGGGGGGGGGGGGGGGGGGGGGGGGGGGGGGGGGGGGGGGGGGGGGGGGGGGGGGGGGGGGGGGGGGGGGGGGGGGGGGGGGGGGGGGGGGGGGGGGGGGGGGGGGGGGGGGGGGGGGGGGGGGGGGGGGGGGGGGGGGGGGGGGGGGGGGGGGGGGGGGGGGGGGGGGGGGGGGGGGGGGGGGGGGGGGGGGGGGGGGGGGGGGGGGGGGGGGGGGGGGGGGGGGGGGGGGGGGGGGGGGGGGGGGGGGGGGGGGGGGGGGGGGGGGGGGGGGGGGGGGGGGGGGGGGGGGGGGGGGGGGGGGGGGGGGGGGGGGGGGGGGGGGGGGGGGGGGGGGGGGGGGGGGGGGGGGGGGGGGGGGGGGGGGGGGGGGGGGGGGGGGGGGGGGGGGGGGGGGGGGGGGGGGGGGGGGGGGGGGGGGGGGGGGGGGGGGGGGGGGGGGGGGGGGGGGGGGGGGGGGGGGGGGGGGGGGGGGGGGGGGGGGGGGGGGGGGGGGGGGGGGGGGGGGGGGGGGGGGGGGGGGGGGGGGGGGGGGGGGGGGGGGGGGGGGGGGGGGGGGGGGGGGGGGGGGGGGGGGGGGGGGGGTAAAATCTATGGGCACATAATTCCTATTTGCAAGAATAAAAACATCATTAATTTTTCCCATAGGCTTTTTAATAGTAGAATCCGCCAAGTGCAAATTCAAAGAACATGATTCAATATCGGTAAGACCAAGCACATCACATAAAGATTTCGGAATAGTAGAAACACTAGCACCCAAGTCACAGAAAGCAAAGCACTCATAATTTTTAATCTTGACTTTGATAGTAGGTTCCCATTCATCATGCAATTTTCTAGGAATTGAAACTTCTAATTTCAATTTTCTTCAAAAGCTTTCATCATAACATCAACAATATGTTTAGTAAAAGCTTTATTTTGTTCATAAGCATGGGTGAATTTATCATGGATTGCAACAAAGAAATACAATCAATCAAAGAGCAACTATCATAATTAAAGTCTTTTAATCCAAAAGAGTGGGCACATCACTAGCTAAAGTTTTGACCTCTTCAAACCCACTTTTATCAATTTTCTCAATAAGATTTTCACCCTCCGAATTATCGGGACGCCTTCTAGCTAAAGTTGACTCTTCTCCAGTCCCTTTTTCATCAATCTTAACTTTACTAAACATGGAATCAATAGAAGAAACTGAAGTAAATATGCCCTAGAGGCAATAATAAAGTTATTATTTATTTCCTTATTTCATGATAAATGTTTATTATTCATGCTAGAATTGTATTAACAGGAAACATAGTACATGTGTGAATACATAGACAAACAGAGTGTCACTAGTATGCCTCTACTTGACTAGCTCGTTGATCAAAGATGGTTATGTTTCCTAACCATAGACATGAGTTGTCATTTGATAAACGGGATCACATCATTAGGGGAATGATGTGATTGACTTGACCCGTTCCGTTAGCTTAGCACTTGATCGTTTTAGTTTATTGCTATTGCTTTCTTGATGACTTATACATGTTCCTATGACTATGAGATTATGCAACTCCCGATTACCGGAGGAACACTTTGTGTGCTACCAAATGTCACAACGTAACTGGGTGATTATAAAGGTGCTCTACAGGTGTCTCCGATGGTATTTGTTGAGTTGGCATAGATCGAGATTAGGATTTGTCACTCTGATTGTCGGAGAGGTATCTCTGGGTCCTCTCGGTAATGCACATCACTATAAGCCTTGCAAGCAATGCAACTAATGAGTTAGTTGCGGGATGATGCATTACGAAACGAGTAAAGAGACTTGCCGGTAATGAGATTGAGCTATCTATTGAGATACCGATGATCGAATCTCGGGCAAGTAACATACCGATGACAAAGGGAACACCGTATGTTGTTATGCGGTTTAACCGATAAAGATCTTCGTAGAATATCTAGGAGCCAATATGAGCATCCAGGTTCCGCTATTGGTTATTGACCGGAGACGTGTCTCAGTCATGTCTACATAGTTCTCGAACCTGTAGGATCCGCACGCTTAACGTTCAATGATGATCGGTATTATGAGTTTATGTGATTTGATGTACCGAAGGTCGTTCGGAGTCCCGGATATGATCACGGACATGAAGAGGAGTCTCAAAATGGTCGAGACATAAAGAATGATATATTGGACGACTATATTCGGATACCGGACGTGTTCCGGGTGATTTCAGAGAAAATCGGAGTGCCAGAGGGTTACCGGAACGCCCCGAGAGAAGTAATGGGCCACATGGGCCTTAGTGGAGAGAGAGAGGGCCGGCCAGGGCAGGCCGCGTGCCCCTCCCCCTCTGGTCCGAATTGGACTAGGGAAGGGGGGCCTTTCCTTCTCCCTCTCCTCCTTCCTTTCCCCCTCCTAGTAGGAGTAGGAAAGGGGAGTCCTACTCCTACTAGGAGGAGGACTCCTCCTCCTGGCGCGCCCTGCAAGGGCCGGCCAGCCTTCCCCCTTGCTCCTTTATATACGGGGGTAGGGGGCACCCTAGGACACATAAGTTGATTGTTCCAAGCCATGTGTAGTGCCCCCCTCCACCATAATCCACCTCGATCATATCATAGCAGTGCTTAGGCGAAGCCCTGCGTTGGTAGCAACATCATCACCGTCATCACGCCGTCGTGCTGACGGAACTCTCCTGTGAAGCTCTGCTGGATCAGAGTTTGTGGGACGTCATCGAGCTGAACGTGTGCTGAACTCGGAGGTGTCGTGCGTTCGGTACTTGGATCGGCCTACATCAACCGCGTTCTCATAACGCTTCCGCTTACGGTCTATGAGGGTACATAGACGATAATCTCATGACATAATTTTGTCTCTCTCAAATAGGTGTGTCCAGCAAGGAATCAAGACTTAAAACACAAAATAAAACAAGCAAAGACTCATATCATACAAGACGCTCCAAGCAAAACACATAGTATGTGACGAATAAAAATATAGCTTCGAGTAAAATACCGATGGTCGTTAGAAGAAAGACGGGATGCCACTCGGGGCATCCCCAAGTTTAGTTGCTTGCTCTCTTTTGGATAATAGCTTGGGATGTCGGGGAATCCTCAAGCTTAGGCTCTTCTTACTCCTTATTCCTTCATCCATCGTATGATAACCCAAAACTTGAAAACTTCAATCACACAAAACTCAACAAAACCTTTGTGAGATCCGTTAGTAAAAGAAAGCAAATCACTACTATAAGTACTGTATCAAAGCAATTCATATTTTTTTCTTGCATTATATCTACTGTATTCTAACTTTTCTATGGCAAAAACTCATCAAAGAAAACCATAGAGCCATCAAAACAAGCACACAACGCAAAGAAAACATAATCTGTCAAAACAGAACAATCTGTAGCAATCTGACTATTTCGAATACTTCTGAAACTCCAAAAATTTGTATGTTGATCTACTACAAAAGGAATGGGTATTTTATCGCTCTCTGGTTAAAAATGAGAATTATTTTCGTGAGTGCAAAAGTTTTTATTTTTTCAGCAAGATCAAACAACTATCACCCAAGAAGATCCTAAAGGATTTACTTGGCACACACACTAATTAAAACATAAAAACACAATCATAACAGTAGAATAATTGTGCTAACACTCAAGAACAGAAAGCAAAAAGCAAAAATAAATTTTATTCATTGGGTTGCCTCCGAACAAGCGTTATAGTTTTACGCCCTTAGCGAGGCATAAAGCAAGGATCTAAGTTTTGTCATCTCTGTTTCGAGATCCATAAGATGCCCTCATGATTGAATCATAAGGTGGCCTAATTCTTGTTCTAGGGAAGTGTTCCATACCCTTCCTCAAAGGAAATTGGAACTTAATTGCCTTCTTTCATATCAATCATGACACCGATAGTGCGTAAAAATGGTCTACCAAGAATAATTGGACAAGACGGATTGCAATCAGGGGGGGGGGGGGGGGGGGGGGGGGGGGGGGGGGGGGGGGGGGGGGGGGGGGGGGGGGGGGGGGGGGGGGGGGGGGGGGGGGGGGGGGGGGGGGGGGGGGGGGGGGGGGGGGGGGGGGGGGGGGGGGGGGGGGGGGGGGGGGGGGGGGGGGGGGGGGGGGGGGGGGGGGGGGGGGGGGGGGGGGGGGGGGGGGGGGGGGGGGGGGGGGGGGGGGGGGGGGGGGGGGGGGGGGGGGGGGGGGGGGGGGGGGGGGGGGGGGGGGGGGGGGGGGGGGGGGGGGGGGGGGGGGGGGGGGGGGGGGGGGGGGGGGGGGGGGGGGGGGGGGGGGGGGGGGGGGGGGGGGGGGGGGGGGGGGGGGGGGGGGGGGGGGGGGGGGGGGGGGGGGGGGGGGGGGGGGGGGGGGGGGGGGGGGGGGGGGGGGGGGGGGGGGGGGGGGGGGGGGGGGGGGGGGGGGGGGGGGGGGGGGGGGGGGGGGGGGGGGGGGGGGGGGGGGGGGGGGGGGGGGGGGGGGGGGGGGGGGGGGGGGGGGGGGGGGGGGGGGGGGGGGGGGGGGGGGGGGGGGGGGGGGGGGGGGGGGGGGGGGGGGGGGGGGGGGGGGGGGGGGGGGGGGGGGGGGGGGGGGGGGGGGGGGGGGGGGGGGGGGGGGGGGGGGGGGGGGGGGGGGGGGGGGGGGGGGGGGGGGGGGGGGGGGGGGGGGGGGGGGGGGGGGGGGGGGGGCATATTTCCTTCAGTCTCCCACTTGCACTAGAGTCAATAATCTAGTTCACTTCATCATGTGATTTAACACCAATATTCATATCTGTATATGATTAACACCCATAGTTCACATCGTCATGTGATCAAAACCCAAAGAGTTTACTAGAGTCAATAATCTAGTTCACATTGCTATGTGATTAACACCCAAAGAGTACTAAGGTATGATCATGTTTTGCTCATGAGAGAAGTTTGTCATGTCCCCGATCTCATCCGTGACTCTGAAATCCTTCGGTACATCAAAACTCATAAACTCATAATATAACTGTCATCGAAACCTTAAGCGTGCGGACCCTACGGGTTCGAGAACAATGTAGACATGACCTAGAACTATTCTCGGTCAATAACCAATAGTGGAACCTGGATGCTCATATTGGTTCCCACATATTCTACGAAGATCTTTATCGGTCAAACCGCATAACAACATACGTTGTTCCCTTTGTCATCGGCATGTTACTTGCCCGAGATTTGATCGTCGGTATCCAATACCTAGTTCAATCTCATTACTGGCAAGTCTATTTACTCGTTACATAATGCATCATTCCGTAACTAACTCATTAGCTACATTGCTTGCAAGGCTTATAGTGATGTGCATTTACCGAGAGGGCCCAGAGATACCTCTCCGACAATCGGAGTGACAAAACCTAATCTCGAAATACGCCAACCCAACATGTACCTTTGGAGACACCTGTAGTACTCCTATATAATCACCCAGTTACGTTGTGACGTTTGGTAGCACCCAAAGTGTTCCTCCGGTAAACGGGAGTTGCATAATCTCATAGTTACAGGAACATGTATAATTCATGAAGAAAGCAATAGCAATATACTAAACAATCAAGTGCTAGGCTAACGGAATGGGTCATGTCAATCACATCATTCTCCTAATGATGTGATCCCATTAATCAAATGACAACACATGTCTATGGTTAGGAAACATAACCATCTTTAATTAATGACCTAGTCAAGTAGAGGCATACTAGTGACTATATGTTTATCTATGTATTCACACATGTATCATGTTTCCGGTTAATACAATTCTAGCATGAAGGGGGGGGGGGGGGGGGGGGGGGGGGGGGGGGGGGGGGGGGGGGGGGGGGGGGGGGGGGGGGGGGGGGGGGGGGGGGGGGGGGGGGGGGGGGGGGGGGGGGGGGGGGGGGGGGGGGGGGGGGGGGGGTTCTAACACCCATGGAGTCTTGGTGCTGATCATGTTTTGCTCGTGAGAGAGGCCTAGTCAACGGGTCTGCAACATTCAGATCCGTATGTATTTTGCAATTTTCTATGTCTCCCACCTGGACTTGATCACGGATGGAATTGAAGCGTCTGTTGATGTGCTTGGTCCTCTTGTGAAATCTGGATTCCTTTGCCAAGGCAATTGCACCAGTATTGTCACAAAATATTTTCATTGGACCCGATGCACTAGGTATGACACCTAGATCGGATATGAACTCCTTCATCCAGACTCCTTCATTTGCTACTTCCGAAGCAGCTATGTACTCCGCTTCACACGTAGATCCCACCACAACGCTTTGTTTAGAACTGCACCAACTGACAGCTCCACCGTTCAATATAAACACGTATCCGGTTTGCGATTTAGAATCGTTCGGATCAGTGTCAAAGCTTGCATCGACGTAACCATTTACGACGAGCTCTTTGTCACCTCCATAAAAGAGAAACATATCCTTAGTCCTTTTCAGGTATTTCAATATGTTCTTGACCGCTGTCGAGTGATCCACTCCAGGATTACTTTTTTACCTCCCTGCTAAACTAATAGCAAGGCACACATCAGGTCTGGTACACAGCATTGCATACATGATAGAGCCTATGGCTGAAGCATAGGGAACACTTTTCATTTTCTCTCTATCTTCTGCAGTGGTCGGGCATTGAGTCTGACTCAACTTCATACCTTGTAACACAGGCAAGAACCCTTTCTTTGCTTGATCCATTTTGAACCTTTTCAAAACTTTATCAAGGTATGTGCTTTGTGAAAGTCCAATTAAGCGTCTTGATCTATCTCTATAGATCTTGATGCCCAATATATAAGCAGCTTCACTGAGGTCTTTCATTGAAAAACTCTTATTTAAGTATCCTTTTATGCTATCCAGAAATTCTATATCATTTCCAATTAACAGTATGTCATCCACATATAGTATTAGAAATGCTACATAGCTCCCACTCACTTTCTTGTAAATACAGGCTTCTCCAAAAGTCTGTATAAAACCATATGCTTTGATCACACTATCAAAACGTTTATTCCAACTCCGAGAGGCTTGCACCAGTCCATAAATGGATCGCTAGAGCTTGCATACTTTGTTAGTACCTTTTGGATCGACAAAACCTTCTGGTTGCAGCATATACAACTCTTCTTCTAGAAATCCATTCAGGAATGCAGTTTTGACATCCATTTGCCAAATTTCATAATCATAAAATGCGGCAATTGCTAACATGATTTGGACAGACTTAAGCATCGCTACGGGTGAGAAAGTCTCATCGTAGTCAACCCCTTGAACTTGTCGAAAACCTTTCGCAACAAGTCGAGCTTTGTAGACAGTAACATTTCCGTCAGCGTCAGTCTTCTTCTTGAAGATCCATTTATTCTCTATGGCTTGCCGATCATTGGGCAAGTCAACCAAAGTCCACACTTTGTTCTCATACATGGATCCCATCTCAGATTTCATGGCCTCAAGCCATTTTGCAGAATCTGGGCTCACCATCACTTCTTCATAGTTTGTAGGTTCGCCATGGTCAAGTAACATGACCTCCAAAATAGGATTATCGTATCACTCTGGTGCGGATCTTACTCTGGTTGACCTATGAGGTTCGGTAGTAGCTTGATCTGAAGTTTCTTGATCAATATCATTAGCCTCCTCACTAATTGGTGTAGGTGTCACAGAAACCGGTTTCTATGATGAACTGCTTTCCAATAAGGGAGCAGGTACAGTTACCTCATCAAGTTCTACTTTCCTCCCGGGGGGGGGGGGGGAGAGAAACTCCTTCTCTAGAAAGGATCCGATTTTAGCAACGAAAATCTTGCCTTCAGATCTGTGATAGAAGGTGTACCCAATTGTCTCCTTTGGGTATCCTATGAAGACACATTTCTCCGATTTGGGTTCGAGCTTATCTGGTTGAAGTTTCTTCACATAAGCATCGCAGCCCCAAACTTTGAGAAACGACAACTTTGGTTTCTTGCCAAACCACAGTTCATAAGGCGTCGTCTCAACGGATTTTGATGGTGCCCTATTTAACGTGAATGCGGCCGTCTCTAAAGCATAACCCCAAAACGATAGCGGTAAATCGGTAAGAGACATCATAGATCGCACCATATCAAGTAAAGTACGATTACGACGTTCGGACACACCATTTCGCTGTGGTGTTCCAGGTGGCGTGAGTTGCGAAACTATTCCACATTGTTTCAAATGTAAACCAAACTCGTAACTCAAATATTCTCCTCCACGATCAGATCGTAGAAACTTTATTTTCTTGTTACGATGATTTTCTACTTCACTCTGAAATTCTTTGAACTTTTCAAATGTTTCAGACTTGTGCTTCATCAAGTAGATATACCCATATCTGCTCAAATCATCTGTGAAGGTGAGGAAATAACGATATCCGCCACGAGCCTCAACATTCATCGGACCACATACATCTGTATGTATGATTTCCAACAAATCTGTTGCTCTCTCCATAGATCCGGAGAACGGTGTTTTGGTCATCTTGCCCATGAGGCACGGTTCGCAAGTACCAAGTGATTCATAATCAAGTGATTCCAGAAGTCCATCAGTATGGAGTTTCTTCATGCGTTTTACACCGATATGACCTAAACGGCAGTGCCACAAATATGTTGCACTATCATTATCAACTCTGCATCTTTTGGCTTCAACATTATGAATATG
>JAAAWM010008826.1:0-17184 GCA_036873465.1 Thinopyrum obtusiflorum
TTTCGCTCATCATGGAGGCACTCGATTTTGGCTTGTGGCGCTCACTCTCGTTTTGGTGGCTCGCTCTCTCATTATGATCTCCATGATGGGTGGCTTTCTTGTCGGCGATCACTTGACTTGGCGACATTGGACGGAGGATGTACTCCTTGCCCTTCATCTTGAAGATGTAGTGGTTCGTTCAGCCGTTGTGGACGAGTCCTCTATCGAATTGCCATGGTCGTCCAAGGAGAAGATGACAAACAGTCATTGGAACAACATCGCACTCCAAGGTGTCTTCGTAGGCGCCGATCTTGAAGGAGACTTGTACTCGGTGCTCGACTTGGATAGTGCCAGAGTCACTAAGCCATTGCACTTTGTATGGATGTGGATGCTTCGTCTTGGGTAATTGGAGCTTGGAGCAAAGTTCTTCACTTGCGAGATTGTGACAACTCCCTCCATCGATGATGACCTTGACGGATCGTCCATTGATGCCGGCCTTGGTGTGGAATATGTGGCATCGTTGGTCTTCTTCTTGGTGATGTTGGAGAGTCAAGACTTTGGAGACAACAAGTGCGTAACTCGAGTCTTCATCACAAAAGACTTGTTCTTCTTTGATGAGAACATCAATACCATTGTTACACCCACAGCACCTACTGTTACATATACTGGACCAATTACTAGAGCTCGCGCATGCCAAGTAAATTACCAGGTACTTTCGTTTCTTGGTAATGATTCTAATGTTCATGAGAAGGGGGGGGGGGGGGGGGGGGGGGGGGGGGGGGGGGGGGGGGGGGGGGGGGGGGGGGGGGGGGGGGGGGGGGGGGGGGGGGGGGGGGGGGGGGGGGGGGGGGGGGGGGGGGGGGGGGGGGGGGGGGGGGGGGGGGGGGGGGGGGGGGGGGGGGGGGGGGGGGGGGGGGGGGGGGGGGGGGGGGGGGGGGGGGGGGGGGGGGGGGGGGGGGGGGGGGGGGGGGGGGGGGGGGGGGGGGGGGGGGGGGGGGGGGGGGGGGGGGGGGGGGGGGGGGGGGGGGGGGGGGGGGGGGGGGGGGGGGGGGGGGGGGGGGGGGGGGGGGGGGGGGGGGGGGGGGGGGGGGGGGGGGGGGGGGGGGGGGGGGGGGGGGGGGGGGGGGGGGGGGGGGGGGGGGGGGGGGGGGGGGGGGGGGGGGGGGGGGGGGGGGGGGGGGGGGGGGGGGGGGGGGGGGGGGGGGGGGGGGGGGGGGGGGGGGGGGGGGGGGGGGGGGGGGGGGGGGGGGGGGGGGGGGGGGGGGGGGGGGGGGGGGGGGGGGGGGGGGGGGGGGGGGGGGGGGGGGGGGGGGGGGGGGGGGGGGGGGGGGGGGGGGGGGGGGGGGGGGGGGGGGGGGGGGGGGGGGGGGGGGGGGGGGGGGGGGGGGGGGGGGGGGGGGGGGGGGGGGGGGGGGGGGGGGGGGGGGGGGGGGGGGGGGGGGGGGGGGGGGGGGGGGGGGGGGGGGGGGGGGGGGGGGGGGGGGGGGGGGGGGGGGGGGGGGGGGGGGGGGGGGGGGGGGGGGGGGGGGGGGGGGGGGGGGGGGGGGGGGGGGGGGGGGGGGGGGGGGGGGGGGGGGGGGGGGGGGGGGGGGGGGGGGGGGGGGGGGGGGGGGGGGGGGGGGGGGGGGGGGGGGGGGGGGGGGGGGGGGGGGGGGGGGGGGGGGGGGGGGGGGGGGGGGGGGGGGGGGGGGGGGGGGGGGGGGGGGGGGGGGGGGGGGGGGGGGGGGGGGGGGGGGGGGGGGGGGGGGGGGGGGGGGGGGGGGGGGGGGGGGGGGGGGGGGGGGGGGGGGGGGGGGGGGGGGGGGGGGGGGGGGGGGGGGGGGGGGGGGGGGGGGGGGGGGGGGGGGGGGGGGGGGGGGGGGGGGGGGGGGGGGGGGGGGGGGGGGGGGGGGGGGGGGGGGGGGGGGGGGGGGGGGGGGGGGGGGGGGGGGGGGGGGGGGGGGGGGGGGGGGGGGGGGGGGGGGGGGGGGGGGGGGGGGGGGGGGGGGGGGGGGGGGGGGGGGGGGGGGGGGGGGGGGGGGGGGGGGGGGGGGGGGGGGGGGGGGGGGGGGGGGGGGGGGGGGGGGGGGGGGGGGGGGGGGGGGGGGGGGGGGGGGGGGGGGGGGGGGGGGGGGGGGGGGGGGGGGGGGGGGGGGGGGGGGGGGGGGGGGGGGGGGGGGGGGGGGGGGGGGGGGGGGGGGGGGGGGGGGGGGGGGGGGGGGGGGGGGGGGGGGGGGGGGGGGGGGGGGGGGGGGGGGGGGGGGGGGGGGGGGGGGGGGGGGGGGGGGGGGGGGGGGGGGGGGGGGGGGGGGGGGGGGGGGGGGGGGGGGGGGGGGGGGGGGGGGGGGGGGGGGGGGGGGGGGGGGGGGGGGGGGGGGGGGGGGGGGGGGGGGGGGGGGGGGGGGGGGGGGGGGGGGGGGGGGGGGGGGGGGGGGGGGGGGGGGGGGGGGGGGGGGGGGGGGGGGGGGGGGGGGGGGGGGGGGGGGGGGGGGGGGGGGGGGGGGGGGGGGGGGGGGGGGGGGGGGGGGGGGGGGGGGGGGGGGGGGGGGGGGGGGGGGGGGGGGGGGGGGGGGGGGGGGGGGGGGGGGGGGGGGGGGGGGGGGGGGGGGGGGGGGGGGGGGGGGGGGGGGGGGGGGGGGGGGGGGGGGGGGGGGGGGGGGGGGGGGGGGGGGGGGGGGGGGGGGGGGGGGGGGGGGGGGGGGGGGGGGGGGGGGGGGGGGGGGGGGGGGGGGGGGGGGGGGGGGGGGGGGGGGGGGGGGGGGGGGGGGGGGGGGGGGGGGGGGGGGGGGGGGGGGGGGGGGGGGGGGGGGGGGGGGGGGGGGGGGGGGGGGGGGGGGGGGGGGGGGGGGGGGGGGGGGGGGGGGGGGGGGGGGGGGGGGGGGGGGGGGGGGGGGGGGGGGGGGGGGGGGGGGGGGGGGGGGGGGGGGGGGGGGGGGGGGGGGGGGGGGGGGGGGGGGGCTGTCCAGAGTGTTGACGCCTGTCTCTTCTTCTACAGTCCTCAGCTCCGAGTCTTGAGCGTTGTACCTGATGACACATAGTATCTCAGACTTATGCAGTAGCCATGTCTCACTTGAAGAGGGGGAAAACTCAAGTAGAAGTGATGTCACCTCGGATTGAATAGCACGCGCCCTAGCCCTTGTCATTGGTCTACTTGGAGCTTGGATAGTTGAGGTGGCGTCCATGTGGATGGTCGTGGGATGCTCCACATCATTCTATATTTGTCGTTGTGGACCGTTTCTCAAAAATGGCACATTTTATTCCTTGTGACAAGATAGACGATGCTTCACATGTTGCTAATCTCTTCTGTAGGGAAATATTGCATCTACATGGTCTGCCAAAGACTATCGTCTCGGACCGTGACGTCAAGTTCTTGAGTTACTTTTGGAAGACATTATGCGCCAAGCTCGGAATCAAGCTACTCTTCTCCACGGCATACCATCCTCAAACCGACGGCCAAACGGAGGTGACAAACCGCACACTCTGCTCTCTACTTCGAGTACTCATCAAGAAGAACATCAAGCAGTGGGAGGAGTGCCTACCTATCGCCGAGTTCGCCTACAACCGAGCAAGACACTCAACAACCGGCAAGTCGCCTTTCGAGGTCGTTTACGGATTCAACCCATTGTCACCATTGGACATTCTTCCTCTACCACTCCAAGAGCGCATCAATTTGGACGCAAGTGCGCGTGTGACACATCTCAAGAAGATCCATGAAGATACAAGAAACACCATCAAGCGCCAAGTTCAACGCCTTGTGACCAAGCTCAACTTCCACAAGCAACCTATGGTCTTCAACATTGGTGATCGAGTGTGGATACACCTTCGCAAGGACCGCTTCCCACAAGAACGCAAATCCAAGCTTCGACCATGAGTGGATGGACCCTTCAAGGTGCTTGCACGCTACAACGACAACGCTTACAAGATCGACCTCCCACGCGACAAGTACATCGTGAGCGACATCTTCAACGTCAAAGATCTCTCTCCCTTCCATGGTGATGAAGATTATGATCCGAGGATGGATCTTCCCCAAGGGAGGGGAGGGGGGGGGGGGGGGGGGGGGGGGGGGGGGGGGGGGGGGGGGGGGGGGGGGGGGGGGGGGGGGGGGGGGGGGGGGGGGGGGGGGGGGGGGGGGGGGGGGGGGGGGGGGGGGGGGGGGGGGGGGGGGGGGGGGGGGGGGGGGGGGGGGGGGGGGGGGGGGGGGGGGGGGGGGGGGGGGGGGGGGGGGGGGGGGGGGGGGGGGGGGGGGGGGGGGGGGGGGGGGGGGGGGGGGGGGGGGGGGGGGGGGGGGGGGGGGGGGGGGGGGGGGGGGGGGGGGGGGGGGGGGGGGGGGGGGGGGGGGGGGGGGGGGGGGGGGGGGGGGGGGGGGGGGGGGGGGGGGGGGGGGGGGGGGGGGGGGGGGGGGGGGGGGGGGGGGGGGGGGGGGGGGGGGGGGGGGGGGGGGGGGGGGGGGGGGGGGGGGGGGGGGGGGGGGGGGGGGGGGGGGGGGGGGGGGGGGGGGGGGGGGGGGGGGGGGGGGGGGGGGGGGGGGGGGGGGGGGGGGGGGGGGGGGGGGGGGGGGGGGGGGGGGGGGGGGGGGGGGGGGGGGGGGGGGGGGGGGGGGGGGGGGGGGGGGGGGGGGGGGGGGGGGGGGGGGGGGGGGGGGGGGGGGGGGGGGGGGGGGGGGGGGGGGGGGGGGGGGGGGGGGGGGGGGGGGGGGGGGGGGGGGGGGGGGGGGGGGGGGGGGGGGGGGGGGGGGGGGGGGGGGGGGGGGGGGGGGGGGGGGGGGGGGGGGGGGGGGGGGGGGGGGGGGGGGGGGGGGGGGGGGGGGGGGGGGGGGGGGGGGGGGGGGGGGGGGGGGGGGGGGGGGGGGGGGGGGGGGGGGGGGGGGGGGGGGGGGGGGGGGGGGGGGGGGGGGGGGGGGGGGGGGGGGGGGGGGGGGGGGGGGGGGGGGGGGGGGGGGGGGGGGGGGGGGGGGGGGGGGGGGGGGGGGGGGGGGGGGGGGGGGGGGGGGGGGGGGGGGGGGGGGGGGGGGGGGGGGGGGGGGGGGGGGGGGGGGGGGGGGGGGGGGGGGGGGGGGGGGGGGGGGGGGGGGGGGGGGGGGGGGGGGGGGGGGGGGGGGGGGGGGGGGCAAGTTCTTGAGTTACTTTTGGAAGACCTTATGCGCCAAGCTCGGAATCAAGCTTCTATTCTCCACGGCCTATCATCCACAAACCGATGGCCAAACGGAGGTGACAAACCAGACGCTCTCCACCCTTCTTCGCGTACTAATCAAGAAGAACATCAAGGAGTGGGTGGAGTTCTTACCCATCGCCGAGTACGCCTACAACCGCGCAAGACATTTGACTATCGGCAAGTCCCCCTTCGAGGTTGTCTATGGTTTCAACCCTTTGTCCCCATTGGACATCCTTCCCCTACCACTCCACTCCAATATCAATGCTATTAAGACTTGGCCGCAACCAACCAACTTGCATCAAGTGCGTATTTTCCTTGGTCTTGCGGGTTTCTATCATCGCTTTGTGAAGGACTTTAGCACCATTGCTTCGCCTTTGAATGCTTTGAGCAAGAAGAATGCGTCGTTTATTTGGGGACCATCCCAAGATACCGCATTCAATGAGCTTAAGAATTTGCTTAATCATGCTCCCATGCTTGCTTTACCCAACTTCGACAAGCCTTTTGAGATTCATTGCGATGCTAGCGATAATGGCATAGGAGGTGTGTTAACGCAAGAGAAGCACCCCATGGCTTATTTGATGTAGGGTAGAACCCTAGATGGCCGATCTTTCACGAAAGGAGCGGATCCCAAAGAGAAACACGGAGAACACGAGGGGGATTCACGAGGGAAAACACAAGAGAATCACTCAAACCAACAAGATTCGATTACACATGCGCTACATCCTCGAAACACATAGAGATACACAATGATCCAACGTCAACAAAGTACGATACAGAGTAACCGGAAGTTCCGGGCTGTCCAGAGAGTTGACGCATGTCTCTTCTTCTTCTCCGTCTTCTCGTCCATCTTCATCTTCTTCTTGTCCTTGCTCCTTAGCTTCTCCATTGTACCTGAGTATGCACAAAGTATCCCTATGAGGTAGTAGCCATGCTTCATGCGCATCGAAGTGGAATTGTGAGAGGAGAGATGTCACCTCGGTTTCAAAGGCTCTTGCACATGATCGAGTCATGGGTCCAGTAGGCACTTGAGGAGACGATGGTAGGTCCATGGGGATGACCTTGGGATGCTCCGCATCATTACTTTAGTGAGAAACTGTCCGGAGCGCAACTTAACTATCCCATCTATGACAAAGAGCTATATGCTTTAGTCCGCATTTTACATGAATGGGAACATTACCTTCGTCCCCATGAGTTTATCATTCATATCGATCATGAGACTCTCAAGTATCTTAAGGGTCAAACTAAGTTGAACAAGCATCATGCTAAATGGAGTGAATTCATTGAGTCTTTTCCCGATGTCATCAAGTACATCAAGGGTAAAGAAAACATCGTAGCGGATGCTCTTTCCCGCAAATGCATGCTAGTCACGCAACTTGAGTTAGATGTCATTAGCTTCGAGCATATCAAAGAATTGTATGAGCATGATGAAACTTTTGCCACCCCTTATGCCAAGTGTTTGTCGAATACATCTTGGGAACACTATTACATCAAAGACGGCTATGTTATGAGAGCTAACAAACTTTGCATCCCAAAGTCATCCCTTCGTTTGTTGCTTTTGCAGGAATCGCATGGAGGAGGCTTAACAGGACATTTCGGACGAGACAAGACGTTCGCCACGCTCTCGAAGAGCTACTTTTGGACAAAGATGTTTCGGGACGTCAATCGCTTCACCAACCGATGTTCGACATGCCGCAAAGCTAAGTCCAAAGCTCAATCTCATGGTCTCTATATGCCTCTACCGATTCCATACCAACCATGGGAAGACATTAGCATGGACTTCATACTTGGTTTGCCTTGGACTCGCAATGGGAAAGATTCTATATTTGTCGTTGTGGACCGTTTCTCAAAAATGGCACATTTTATTCCTTGTAACAATATAGACGATGCTTCACATGTTGCTAATCTCTTTTGTAGGGAAATATTGCGTCTACATGGTGTGCCAAAGACTATCGTCTCGGACCGCGACATCAAGTTCTTGAGTTACTTTTGGAAGACCTTATGCGCCAAGCTCGGAATCAAGCTTCTATTCTCCACGGCCTATCATCCACAAACCGATGGCCAAACGGAGGTGAGGGGGGGGGGGGGGGGGGGGGGGGGGGGGGGGGGGGGGGGGGGGGGGGGGGGGGGGGGGGGGGGGGGGGGGGGGGGGGGGGGGGGGGGGGGGGGGGGGGGGGGGGGGGGGGGGGGGGGGGGGGGGGGGGGGGGGGGGGGGGGGGGGGGGGGGGGGGGGGGGGGGGGGGGGGGGGGGGGGGGGGGGGGGGGGGGGGGGGGGGGGGGGGGGGGGGGGGGGGGGGGGGGGGGGGGGGGGGGGGGGGGGGGGGGGGGGGGGGGGGGGGGGGGGGGGGGGGGGGGGGGGGGGGGGGGGGGGGGGGGGGGGGGGGGGGGGGGGGGGGGGGGGGGGGGGGGGGGGGGGGGGGGGGGGGGGGGGGGGGGGGGGGGGGGGGGGGGGGGGGGGGGGGGGGGGGGGGGGGGGGGGGGGGGGGGGGGGGGGGGGGGGGGGGGGGGGGGGGGGGGGGGGGGGGGGGGGGGGGGGGGGGGGGGGGGGGGGGGGGGGGGGGGGGGGGGGGGGGGGGGGGGGGGGGGGGGGGGGGGGGGGGGGGGGGGGGGGGGGGGGGGGGGGGGGGGGGGGGGGGGGGGGGGGGGGGGGGGGGGGGGGGGGGGGGGGGGGGGGGGGGGGGGGGGGGGGGGGGGGGGGGGGGGGGGGGGGGGGGGGGGGGGGGGGGGGGGGGGGGGGGGGGGGGGGGGGGGGGGGGGGGGGGGGGGGGGGGGGGGGGGGGGGGGGGGGGGGGGGGGGGGGGGGGGGGGGGGGGGGGGGGGGGGGGGGGGGGGGGGGGGGGGGGGGGGGGGGGGGGGGGGGGGGGGGGGGGGGGGGGGGGGGGGGGGGGGGGGGGGGGGGGGGGGGGGGGGGGGGGGGGGGGGGGGGGGGGGGGGGGGGGGGGGGGGGGGGGGGGGGGGGGGGGGGGGGGGGGGGGGGGGGGGGGGGGGGGGGGGGGGGGGGGGGGGGGGGGGGGGGGGGGGGGGGGGGGGGGGGGGGGGGGGGGGGGGGGGGGGGGGGGGGGGGGGGGGGGGGGGGGGGGGGGGGGGGGGGGGGGGGGGGGGGGGGGGGGGGGGGGGGGGGGGGGGGGGGGGGGGGGGGGGGGGGGGGGGGGGGGGGGGGGGGGGGGGGGGGGGGGGGGGGGGGGGGGGGGGGGGGGGGGGGGGGGGGGGGGGGGGGGGGGGGGGGGGGGGGGGGGGGGGGGGGGGGGGGGGGGGGGGGGGGGGGGGGGGGGGGGGGGGGGGGGGGGGGGGGGGGGGGGGGGGGGGGGGGGGGGGGGGGGGGGGGGGGGGGGGGGGGGGGGGGGGGGGGGGGGGGGGGGGGGGGGGGGGGGGGGGGGGGGGGGGGGGGGGGGGGGGGGGGGGGGGGGGGGGGGGGGGGGGGGGGGGGGGGGGGGGGGGGGGGGGGGGGGGGGGGGGGGGGGGGGGGGGGGGGGGGGGGGGGGGGGGGGGGGGGGGGGGGGGGGGGGGGGGGGGGGGGGGGGGGGGGGGGGGGGGGGGGGGGGGGGGGGGGGGGGGGGGGGGGGGGGGGGGGGGGGGGGGGGGGGGGGGGGGGGGGGGGGGGGGGGGGGGGGGGGGGGGGGGGGGGGGGGGGGGGGGGGGGGGGGGGGGGGGGGGGGGGGGGGGGGGGGGGGGGGGGGGGGGGGGGGGGGGGGGGGGGGGGGGGGGGGGGGGGGGGGGGGGGGGGGGGGGGGGGGGGGGGGGGGGGGGGGGGGGGGGGGGGGGGGGGGGGGGGGGGGGGGGGGGGGGGGGGGGGGGGGGGGGGGGGGGGGGGGGGGGGGGGGGGGGGGGGGGGGGGGGGGGGGGGGGGGGGGGGCAGGTTTGGGTATATGCTTCTCACAAACCAGAGCTTCTCGCAACAAGCATGATGGTTTTCGGTAGGGAACGTCCCACCTTTGGGGACGAAACAGTATCCATTGCCTCTTATTGCTTTCAAAATTTTTTCTCGTGTCAACATAGAACAACAGGGGTGTTGTGTGAATTTTTGTGATTTTTCGGTGTTCGTTTGGACGTTTTTATGCATTAACTGAGTTTTCAATGCATTTAATGTGCATAATTCAAATTTGAACTACATGCACATGCTCCAGTGCATATAAATTGGTTGAAAAATCAAATATGTGTCCTTGGGTGCATGCTTAGTTCCCATGCAAGTAATGGGAATGAATTTCAAACACCGGGGCACCATTGATTGCCGGCAAAACATTGAGATGCCTGGTTTTTAAATTCTAGTAAATCCAAAACTCATCTGAAATTCATGAAACTTGGCATGCTATCACGTAGCGGCATCAACATGCCGTGGTACAAATTTTGTCCCATTTGGGGCAGGTTTGGGTATATGCTTCTCACAAACCGGAGCTTCTCACAACAAGCATGATGGTTTTCGGTAGGGAACGTCCCACCTTTGCGGACAAAACGATATCCATTGCCTCTTATTGCTTTCAATTATTTTTCTCGTGTCAGCATAGAACAATAGGAGTGTTATGTGAATTTTTGTGATTTTTCGGGGTTCGTTTGGACATTTTTATGCATTAACTGAGTTTTCAATGCATTTTATGTGCATAATTCAAATTTGAACTACATGCACATGCTCCAGTGAATATAAATTGGTTAAAAAATCAAATCTGTGTCCTTGGGTGCATGCTTAGGTCCCATGCAAGAAATGGGAATGAATTACAAAAACCGGGGCACCGTTGATTGCCGGCAAAACATTGAGATGCCTGGTTTTTAAATTCTAGTAAATCCAAAACTCGTCTGAAATTCATGAAACTTGGCATGCTGGGGGGGGGGGGGGGGGGGGGGGGGGGGGGGGGGGGGGGGGGGGGGGGGGGGGGGGGGGGGGGGGGGGGGGGGGGGGGGGGGGGGGGGGGGGGGGGGGGGGGGGGGGGGGGGGGGTTTTCGGTAGGGAACGTCCCACCTTTGGGGACAAAATGATATCCATTGCCTCTTATTGCTTTCAATTTTTTTTCTCGTGTCAGCATAGAATAATAGGAGTGTTATGTGAATTTTTGTGATTTTTCGGGGTTCGTTTGGATATTTTTATGCATTAACTGAGTTCTCAATGCATTTGATGTGCATAATTCAAATTTGAACTACATGCACATGCTCCAGTGCATATAAATTGGTTAAAAAATCAAATTTGTGTCCTTGGGTGCATGCTTAGGTCCCATGCAAGAAATGGGGGGGGGGGGGGGGGGGGGGGGGGGGGGGGGGGGGGGGGGGGGGGGGGGGGGGGGGGGGGGGGGGGGGGGGGGGGGGGGGGGGGGGGGGGGGGGGGGGGGGGGGGGGGGGGGGGGGGGGGGGGGGGGGGGGGGGGGGGGGGGGGGGGGGGGGGGGGGGGGGGGGGGGGGGGGGGGGGGGGGGGGGGGGGGGGGGGGGGGGGGGGGGGGGGGGGGGGGGGGGGGGGGGGGGGGGGGGGGGGGGGGGGGGGGGGGGGGGGGGGGGGGGGGGGGGGGGGGGGGGGGGGGGGGGGGGGGGGGGGGGGGGGGGGGGGGGGGGGGGGGGGGGGGGGGGGGGGGGGGGGGGGGGGGGGGGGGGGGGGGGGGGGGGGGGGGGGGGGGGGGGGGGGGGGGGGGGGGGGGGGGGGGGGGGGGGGGGGGGGGGGGGGGGGGGGGGGGGGGGGGGGGGGGGGGGGGGGGGGGGGGGGGGGGGGGGGGGGGGGGGGGGGGGGGGGGGGGGGGGGGGGGGGGGGGGGGGGGGGGGGGGGGGGGGGGGGGGGGGGGGGGGGGGGGGGGGGGGGGGGGGGGGGGGGGGGGGGGGGGGGGGGGGGGGGGGGGGGGGGGGGGGGGGGGGGGGGGGGGGGGGGGGGGGGGGGGGGGGGGGGGGGGGGGGGGGGGGGGGGGGGGGGGGGGGGGGGGGGGGGGGGGGGGGGGGGGGGGGGGGGGGGGGGGGGGGGGGGGGGGGGGGGGGGGGGGGGGGGGGGGGGGGGGGGGGGGGGGGGGGGGGGGGGGGGGGGGGGGGGGGGGGGGGGGGGGGGGGGGGGGGGGGGGGGGGGGGGGGGGGGGGGGGGGGGGGGGGGGGGGGGGGGGGGGGGGGGGGGGGGGGGGGGGGGGGGGGGGGGGGGGGGGGGGGGGGGGGGGGGGGGGGGGGGGGGGGGGGGGGGGGGGGGGGGGGGGGGGGGGGGGGGGGGGGGGGGGGGGGGGGGGGGGGGGGGGGGGGGGGGGGGGGGGGGGGGGGGGGGGGGGGGGGGGGGGGGGGGGGGGGGGGGGGGGGGGGGGGGGGGGGGGGGGGGGGGGGGGGGGGGGGGGGGGGGGGGGGGGGGGGGGGGGGGGGGGGGGGGGGGGGGGGGGGGGGGGGGGGGGGGGGGGGGGGGGGGGGGGGGGGGGGGGGGGGGGGGGGGGGGGGGGGGGGGGGGGGGGGGGGGGGGGGGGGGGGGGGGGGGGGGGGGGGGGGGGGGGGGGGGGGGGGGGGGGGGGGGGGGCTGTGAAGCTCCAACAATACCTATGCATGTACGATGGATGGTCAAGTAGTATACCATCCTCGAAGGGGTCAAGTGAGCATGTGTAAAGGAGAGGATTCACCTTTATGTATGTGAAGTAGATGTCGCACGTGTCACTTGCCGAATGAACTCTTTACATGGTGATGTCCATAGGATGCTCCGCATCAGGTATCATCTCTTGTGTCACAAAGTTGTCATCGCATACTCACTTGCTATCTTGGTTCATCAAGCATTGCATGAGAAAAGAGCTCAAACATCAAAGAGCCAACAAAGCTTTTAAGCAAAGAGGAAAGATAAACAAAGAGCTTTTAAGCAAGAACCATAGCATCATACAACATTAAGATTGTCATACTCAATCATCTTGGATCATATCATAGCAACACCTTGCATAGAACATATTTGGGATAGAAATCATTGCATTTTTGCTAAGTAGGTTGTGCACAAGTTCTTGTATCCGCCTAACGTGCAATCGTGCTAGCGTCTCTCTAGTGTTGTGCAACAAGAGCATTATTGTGGATTCCACATTTTGGCTCACCTTTGGTTGCACAACCCCACTTATCTATTTGCGCGCGTGTTTCCGTGTACCATATATGCTTGGTCTACTTGTTACATTGCATCTTGCGAATCTTTTCCAACATTATTGAATCTTACTTACATTCACATTAAAAATTGTGCCACCATCCTAACCAAGCTCCACCATAAGCTTTTACTTGTGTGGGTGTGAGAAACCGACGACAATTCGTACCAATTGGGGGGGGGGGGGGGGGGGGGGGGGGGGGGGGGGGGGGGGGGGGGGGGGGGGGGGGGGGGGGGGGGGGGGGGGGGGGGGGGGGGGGGGGGGGGGGGGGGGGGGGGGGGGGGGGGGGGGGGGGGGGGGGGGGGGGGGGGGGGGGGGGGGGGGGGGGGGGGGGGGGGGGGGGGGGGGGGGGGGGGGGGGGGGGGGGGGGGGGGGGGGGGGGGGGGGGGGGGGGGGGGGGGGGGGGGGGGGGGGGGGGGGGGGGGGGGGGGGGGGGGGGGGGGGGGGGGGGGGGGGGGGGGGGGGGGGGGGGGGGGGGGGGGGGGGGGGGGGGGGGGGGGGGGGGGGGGGGGGGGGGGGGGGGGGGGGGGGGGGGGGGGGGGGGGGGGGGGGGGGGGGGGGGGGGGGGGGGGGGGGGGGGGGGGGGGGGGGGGGGGGGGGGGGGGGGGGGGGGGGGGGGGGGGGGGGGGGGGGGGGGGGGGGGGGGGGGGGGGGGGGGGGGGGGGGGGGGGGGGGGGGGGGGGGGGGGGGGGGGGGGGGGGGGGGGGGGGGGGGGGGGGGGGGGGGGGGGGGGGGGGGGGGGGGGGGGGGGGGGGGGGGGGGGGGGGGGGGGGGGGGGGGGGGGGGGGGGGGGGGGGGGGGGGGGGGGGGGGGGGGGGGGGGGGGGGGGGGGGGGGGGGGGGGGGGGGGGGGGGGGGGGGGGGGGGGGGGGGGGGGGGGGGGGGGGGGGGGGGGGGGGGGGGGGGGGGGGGGGGGGGGGGGGGGGGGGGGGGGGGGGGGGGGGGGGGGGGGGGGGGGGGGGGGGGGGGGGGGGGGGGGGGGGGGGGGGGGGGGGGGGGGGGGGGGGGGGGGGGGGGGGGGGGGGGGGGGGGGGGGGGGGGGGGGGGGGGGGGGGGGGGGGGGGGGGGGGGGGGGGGGGGGGGGGGGGGGGGGGGGGGGGGGGGGGGGGGGGGGGGGGGGGGGGGGGGGGGGGGGGGGGGGGGGGGGGGGGGGGGGGGGGGGGGGGGGGGGGGGGGGGGGGGGGGGGGGGGGGGGGGGGGGGGGGGGGGGGGGGGGGGGGGGGGGGGGGGGGGGGGGGGGGGGGGGGGGGGGGGGGGGGGGGGGGGGGGGGGGGGGGGGGGGGGGGGGGGGGGGGGGGGGGGGGGGGGGGGGGGGGGGGGGGGGGGGGGGGGGGGGGGGGGGGGGGGGGGGGGGGGGGGGGGGGGGGGGGGGGGGGGGGGGGGGGGGGGGGGGGGGGGGGGGGGGGGGGGGGGGGGGGGGGGGGGGGGGGGGGGGGGGGGGGGGGGGGGGGGGGGGGGGGGGGGGGGGGGGGGGGGGGGGGGGGGGGGGGGGGGGGGGGGGGGGGGGGGGGGGGGGGGGGGGGGGGGGGGGGGGGGGGGGGGGGGGGGGGGGGGGGGGGGGGGGGGGGGGGGGGGGGGGGGGGGGGGGGGGGGGGGGGGGGGGGGGGGGGGGGGGGGGGGGGGGGGGGGGGGGGGGGGGGGGGGGGGGGGGGGGGGGGGGGGGGGGGGGGGGGGGGGGGGGGGGGGGGGGGGGGGGGGGGGGGGGGGGGGGGGGGGGGGGGGGGGGGGGGGGGGGGGGGGGGGGGGGGGGGGGGGGGGGGGGGGGGGGGGGGGGGGGGGGGGGGGGGGGGGGGGGGGGGGGGGGGGGGGGGGGGGGGGGGGGGGGGGGGGGGGGGGGGGGGGGGGGGGGGGGGGGGGGGGGGGGGGGGGGGGGGGGGGGGGGGGGTCAACTCATGGTGTTCTTGACGCGGATGGTTGTCAACTTCGTGTTGCTCTTGTCGTGGAGGATTCCCATTGTCTTCATTCTCTTGATGAACTTGATGGTCTTGGCGAGCTTGTGGAGGAGCGCGTCGAGCTTGAGGAGGAACTAGACGATGCATGCGAGCTTGAAATCGTAGTTCGTGAATTTCTTCGCGAAGTCCTTCCTCTTCTTCACGGGCTTGTCGGCCTCGGTCGGCAACGGCTCGACTCACATCGCGTAGAGCTTGTTGCGCCTCAAGTGCTTGAGCGTCACGGAGTTGTTGTTCTTGACATTGACCCTCGGCATCTTGTGCATTTTGGTGTAGATGCGCGCGTTCTTCCTCTTCATGTTGGCGTTGTTGTTGTCGTTCTCGAGCTAGCGCAAAGGCTTCTTCGGCTTGACGTCGTCGGCGCTCTTGAGAGTCAGTGTCTCGAAGTGGATTAAGGTTTTCTTGATGGTCAATGCGTGCGGCTCGACGAAGAGTGTTCGATGTCGGTGTACTTGAGCCGGAGAGGGTAAAGTCGAAATGGCGACTTGAACGGCTCCTTCTTGAAGTGGAAGAAGAGCGGTTGAGCAACGAAGCGCGAAACTCGTCCATCCTTGCGTCATTCTCTTGCTGGTGATCGTCGAGCTTGTGGTCGAAGTAGTCAATGCGTTCACTCATAGCTCGTTGCTCTTGATGCAAAGCACGTTCTGCACCAAAGAGGTGACTCTTGGTGACGAAGGAGTTCATGTCGTCGTCTTGCACCATGAAGAGTGGGTTGGTAGAAGTACTTGGCCTATCCATCATTCCAAGACGAATGTGAGTGGTAGAAAGAGAAGAACGAATACCAAATGTACCTTGACCGAAGTTGAAAGTGAATCGATGATCACTCCAATGTAGGACAAGGAAATAGCCCAATTGGTACAATTCTCGTCAGTTTCTCACACCTACACAAGTAAAAGCTTATGGTGGAGCATGGTTAGGATGGTGCAAAATTTGATGCAATTGTAAGTGAGCTTCAATAATGTTGGAAAAGATTCGCAAGATGCAATGTAACAAGTAGACCAAGCATATACGGTACACGGAAACACACACGCAAAAAGATAAGTGGGGTTGTGCAATCAAGGGTGAGCCAAAATGTGGAATCCACAAAAATGCTCTTGTTGCACAACAGGGGGGGGGGGGGGGGGGGGGGGGGGGGGGGGGGGGGGGGGGGGGGGGGGGGGGGGGGGGGGGGGGGGGGGGGGGGGGGGGGGGGGGGGGGGGGGGGGGGGGGGGGGGGGGGGGGGGGGGGGGGGGGGGGGGGGGGGGGGGGGGGGGGGGGGGGGGGGGGGGGGGGGGGGGGGGGGGGGGGGGGGGGGGGGGGGGGGGGGGGGGGGGGGGGGGGGGGGGGGGGGGGGGGGGGGGGGGGGGGGGGGGGGGGGGGGGGGGGGGGGGGGGGGGGGGGGGGGGGGGGGGGGGGGGGGGGGGGGGGGGGGGGGGGGGGGGGGGGGGGGGGGGGGGGGGGGGGGGGGGGGGGGGGGGGGGGGGGGGGGGGGGGGGGGGGGGGGGGGGGGGGGGGGGGGGGGGGGGGGGGGGGGGGGGGGGGGGGGGGGGGGGGGGGGGGGGGGGGGGGGGGGGGGGGGGGGGGGGGGGGGGGGGGGGGGGGGGGGGGGGGGGGGGGGGGGGGGGGGGGGGGGGGGGGGGGGGGGGGGGGGGGGGGGGGGGGGGGGGGGGGGGGGGGGGGGGGGGGGGGGGGGGGGGGGGGGGGGGGGGGGGGGGGGGGGGGGGGGGGGGGGGGGGGGGGGGGGGGGGGGGGGGGGGGGGGGGGGGGGGGGGGGGGGGGGGGGGGGGGGGGGGGGGGGGGGGGGGGGGGGGGGGGGGGGGGGGGGGGGGGGGGGGGGGGGGGGGGGGGGGGGGGGGGGGGGGGGGGGGGGGGGGGGGGGGGGGGGGGGGGGGGGGGGGGGGGGGGGGGGGGGGGGGGGGGGGGGGGGGGGGGGGGGGGGGGGGGGGGGGGGGGGGGGGGGGGGGGGGGGGGGGGGGGGGGGGGGGGGGGGGGGGGGGGGGGGGGGGGGGGGGGGGGGGGGGGGGGGGGGGGGGGGGGGGGGGGGGGGGGGGGGGGGGGGGGGGGGGGGGGGGGGGGGGGGGGGGGGGGGGGGGGGGGGGGGGGGGGGGGGGGGGGGGGGGGGGGGGGGGGGGGGGGGGGGGGGGGGGGGGGGGGGGGGGGGGGGGGGGGGGGGGGGGGGGGGGGGGGGGGGGGGGGGGGGGGGGGGGGGGGGGGGGGGGGGGGGGGGGGGGGGGGGGGGGGGGAAATTGATTCGCTATTGGAGTGGAAGAGGTAGAATATCCAATGGAGACAAAGGGTTGAATCTGATGTAGGGTGGAGACCCTAATCGCCCGATCTTTCACGAAAGGAGCGGATCCCGGGGAAAACACGAAGAACATGAGGATGAACGGAAGGAAAGCACAAGAGGAAATCACTAAACCGACACGAATAAGTCACACATGGGATAGATCCTCGAGTACATAGAACGATACACGAATCCATGGACAACTAGGGACGATACACGGTAACCGGTTCTTCTCCGTGAGGAGGTCTTGAATCCACAAGGGGATCTTCCCTTGAAAAGGGGTCTTGAATCCAAGGTGGATCTTCTCCGAAGAGGGGCCGCGGTCTCTCTCGTGTAGTAGATCCGGATGGATGAGCGAAGCTCTATCTCTAAGTATGAGCTAAACCAAAGCTAACCCTAGCTAGGATGAATGGGGGGTCTATTTATAGTCTAAGTGCAAATAGGGCGAAGTGAAGGGGTACATGGGCCTCGGGCCCGAACACTATGCGCAGATAGGTACCGGACGTCCGCTGGGGACCGGTCATCCGGTGTCTCAGGAGCTGCCGGACGTCTGGTGTCCTCCGGTCGTCCGCTGGTTCTACTCTGTGATGGGGGTGCCGGACGTCCGGAGGCTCCGGACTTCCGCTGACTTCGGCTCGGGTGCGGTCGCGCCGGTCGTCCGGTCCGGACCGGATGTACGCTCATTTGCCTCGGGTGCAGGGGCACCGGTTGTCCAGTCTGGATCGGACGTCCGCTGGCTGGGGCTCGGCTGACGCTTCAGGCGCCGGACGTCCGGTCCCGGCCGGTCGTCCGGTGGCTGGGAATTTTCCTGCAGCTC